>CAUYRT010047752.1:0-41172 GCA_963574885.1 Lepilemur ruficaudatus
CCCAGCTACTCGGGAGGCTGAGGCAGAAGGATTGCTTGAGCCCAGGAGTTTGAGGTTGCTGTGAGCTAGGCTGATGCCACGGCACTCTACAGCCTGGGCAACAGAGTGAGACTCTGTCTCAAAAAAAAAAAAAAAAAAAGACAGACATTAAATTCATACCAATTGTACCTCATGCATTCTGAAAATGTTGGTAACAGAGACCAGAATTTTAAAATTACATAAATAATAAATTAGATGATTTTATAACTATATATAACTGTATGATAGATAGGCAGATAGATAGTTCATTTATGTTTAAACCAGAGACGGTTGAGGAAATAAAATACGTCATTTACAGATCAGGTCAAGTATGTTGGAAATAACAACTTGTTTTCAGTGTAGTTCCTGCCCCACTTTTAAAGAAATTGGAAAACTCTTGCTTCTTCCCTTTGTGATCAACCCTCACAGGCAGGGGGCAATGGCAAAGGAGTGAGTTATTACCTCGGAGCTTGAGTGTGGGCTGACTTTCCCATGCTTTGGGCATCATTTCTCTTCGTGTCTTCAGGACAAATTGACTGTTGATAAATTTGCAGATGCTGAAAATGTCGAAGGTAATTTGAGGATGAATGATGGAGAAATACTCGTCTAATCGAATCTTCTCGGTTTGGAGTCCCGGGACGTACTTCTGAATAGTCACTCCAGCCTGCTTGATCCGCAGCTACCCACAGAGGACAGAGGTAAGACTGGGGAACAGATAGCCACTTCCACCCCAAACATTTCCTTATAAATAACATGCTGGCCATACTTTGTGACTCACTGCAGGAAACAGGGATCAGTGATAGAATAAATATCATGGAAGTAATAAATACTTTTTTAAACAATCAAATTTGCACTAATGTCTGAAAGAGAAAAGAATAGGAGTGCTCAGAAGCATATATCTAACTAAAGAGAAACAGAGGTTAAAGCTCTCAATTGCAATTCTTTCCCAGGTCTGTGAGACATCTCTCTCTCTCTCTCTCTCTCTCTCTCTCTCTCTCTCTCTCTCTCTCTCCCCCCTCCCTCTGTCATTAACTAATTTAAAAAAACTAGCAAATTCTGTAGCATTGGATCTGACACTTAGGCCTGGGTGAAGGAGCCCACCAAGGGGGTGGGGAGACACCTTTCACTGCTACCTCCAGGGAGGCAGGGAAGGAAGAAGTGAGATGAGTATCTTTCACATAAAGTGTTCAACACCAGCACAGACTGCCCAGGAAGACTTAACTTCATTGACCATGTGTATTCAGGTAGGCTACAGAAATCAACCTAACGTTTTGGAATACATATGATTAAATTTTGTGTTATTTTATGCCCAAAACTTTTTTCAAAAAAAGAAGAAGTCTTTAGTCCCCCGTAATTTAAAATATGAAATAGTGGCAACAATAATAATAATACCCTTGTGGCACTGGGGAAAAGTCAAAGTATAATACATTGCTTTATAATTCCATAGTTAATTCACATAGGGGAGTTTGTTTATCTCAGTTAGATCATGAGATTTTTATGGGCAGAGACTACCTTCCAATGAATAAATTTCTTAGAATCTGTATCCAGCAGTCGACTGGTAGGTGATGACTAAATGTGTTTATGGGTTTAAATAAATATCAGAGAAAGTCACAAGGGCTAAAAGCATTCTAACTGATTTTTGATGAAATTCGTTTTGCCCAAGTGTCCTTTAAACGAGTTCAGAACCAATTCAGTTGACATACATTTTATGCAGGGAAATCAATAACAATCAAACCTAAATGGGCCTGCTCACAGCTGTGCCGGCACAGTGGCATGAGCTGGCAGGTACCTCTGCCCCACGTTCACGATGCAGAGAGGGAAGATTGGTGGGACTGAGACGTCTACGGTGGTCACAAGGACAGCAAGAGGTTACGGCTAGAATTCCGCCCAGTCATTGCCACTGTGTTCTGTTGTCTCTTTATGTAGTGAATTTTATCCTCACCTCCTTTTCCCCTCTTTTCTAATGGTAAACTTTCCCATTCGTTCACTGGTTCTAACTTCCCTTTCATTCTTATCAAGAAGCTCCTGCATTCTGGTTTCTGGAGAAGAGCACAGTGTGAAAAGGAGGTCAGCCGTCCCGCAAGGCTAAAGCCTAGTCTCCCAATCCCCGGCAACTTCGCAGGGACTTGAAAATGCCCACTAGCCATAAAAGACTATAAATCATGCTCCCTTCGCTGGCGTATCCCCAGCTCCAAGCTGCAGAGGGAAGGGGCTCTCACTGATTCATCAAACACAATGTGGAATGGAAAAGCATTGCAGAATGTCTTCTCTTCGATCCACAGCCTCTCAGGATAAATCGGCTCGAAGGTGTTCACCAGATGCCCTGGACACAGAAACAGAAAGTCCCAGTGAGTGGCAGCTCGGGCCACCGCCCTCGCACAGGACAGAGCTGGGGATGGGGACAGCATCTCAAGTGTTTCACAGGCAAAGTACAGTCCCCGCTTTTTTGCACGGGCTCCCTCAGCGTCTCCAGATGGCCACGGCAATTCTTCTTCCAAATTAAAACAAACAGAAAACTTGCTACCAGGTTGGGAAGCCCTCCTGCCCCCTGCCAAGTTTCTGCCCGCCGCTGAAGAGCTTCTGGGCCAATTGAGTATGTCTCGCCATGAACACAGAGTCGGCATTGAAACGGTGACAGCCAGACAATGAGCTAGCAGAGCAGAGCGTGTGCGCCGGGCCCAGCGTCAGGGACATTTGCCATGGAGCTTTTTAGACTGACAGTTTGGGGTGGCACATGAAAATTTAACCAACAGTCCTATTTGGCAGGGGGTAGAGATTCGAAATGGAGCCTTTTTGATATGAAAATCTCCTAGACAAAGGATGTCAATTGTGTATTTGACTCACTTGCCATGGCTTGAAGGACACAAAATGCAGCCCTTTGAGCCCGGCAGACCTTCTCCCAGATGCATGTCACCTGGCCCATCAGGCCATGACAAGGAGCACTTTAGCTCCCTTCTCCCAGCGGGCCAGAGCCCTTATTCTGACTCCGGCGTTAGGTGCTAATCATTAGACGAGTTCGATGTCCACAGGGACACCTTAGCAAGCCCGATGTCTTCATTTGGAAACTGGGAAGATGGAGGATCTTGTCCAAGGTCACACAGCTCCTCAGGGACAGAGCCAGAAATTTGCTTTCTTGGCTCTTGATCCAGTGTCCTTTGCATGACTGGACAACTGTGATTATTACCCAGGGATCTCCAGTCCAGCAATGTGACCTAATGGAGAGACCTGAGTCCAGCAGAGGAGCTTGTTACTGAAAATACACCAGTACGCAACCTCCTCATCCAACAGTCCCCAGTTGGGCCTGGTCCCAACCTTCTCTCCAGTAGCTCTCCCTGAGGACAGGGGGACAGACAGTGTCTCCACGTCACCCCGCACAGAAAAAAGGGGTAATGAAAGGCAAGTTAGAGTCTGACATTTCAAAGTTAAAAACCGTGACTCTGCAGGAATCAGCGACTTCATGATCATAGAGGGCTTGGCCCCGTCTGTGTACACTGGATGCTACTCCTGAGAACCAAGTGATATTCTGATCTAAGAGCCGGGCTCGGGAGAACAGCCTACTTACCTTTTCCAAACATGACTACGCTTCTCACAACATCCCAGTGGGATTTCTTCACAGGACAAGCAGAGACACTCAAATATTTCTCCTTCATCCTGAGGAAAGCTGCCTGGAGGGCCTGCAGATGGCAGGGAGAGAAGCATCTTGTCATGACTGGAGGTGCACAAACCCCATTTTCTGTGCTTGGGTCCACCTTAAATGAGAAAGCGTGTCTGTGGCCAGGGGAAAAGCATGAAGACTTACGAGATCAATTCTACCAAGACGTTGGAACGCCTAAGATTTTCTTCTCTAATTAATCCTCATGCTGCTTCTCTATCAAAAGCAGCATTAACTTTTTGGGGAGAGGCAGGTAGAGACTTGGGTATTTTGCCAAGGCTGGTCTTGAACTCCTGACCTCAATCGATCCTCCCTCCTTGGCCTCCCAAAGTGCTGGGATTATAGGCATGAGCCACTGCACCCAGCCAGTAATAGCTTTTTATAAAATCTCAAGAGGCAACCAGGATGATAACTGGCAGGAAAATCACTGGTCGAAGATTCTGCAGTGAACAGACTCAGAGATGGGCTTTAGAAATCGCAGACTTACCTGGGTATCTGTACCAGCTACGTGTTCACCTAACAGATGTGGGACCTGAACAGGTAATGCTCACCCTACGAGTTGCAATGGAAGTGGCCAAGTACAGGATCTTAAGTGGACTCTGTACCCATGGCTGGCTCCAGCTGCAGAAGTGGGCACTGTGGACTTGAAAGACCAATTTATTTTAGCACCCAATAGGTAGAGACCAGGAATGCTGCTAAACATTCTATAGTGCAAAGGACAGTCCATCACAACAAAGAATTATCTGGTTCAGAAGGTCAATAGTGCTGAAATTGAGAAACTCTGCCTTAACCTCACTATTAGAAGGTCCAGTTGATTCTGCTGTTTGCATAGATTGCTCCAAGACTGGTAGCTCTAATTAGAGGAAACTGTGCTTTCTGAAGACACAGCAAACCCAGTACCTCTTGGTCACTCTGGTTGTCCTGACTCTCTTGTAACCTGGCTGGCTTTGCCTTTCTCATCTTCCTGCGAGCCTTCTGCACAATCAGAAACACAACATGCTCCTTCTTCCCTGTCCTCTCCACTTCCTCATTCATGTCAAGGATATCCATGGTCACATCCAGGTCAAAGAAGTCCTTGGCCACAGCCTCAATGATACCTATGGCAGAAGGACACCTATATCAGTGAGGGATGGCAGAAGGCAGTTGTGTCAGCTAAAATCATAAAACAATCAAATTACACAACTTCTGGTGAATATTCCAGAGTTCACCAAGCCCAGGCCCTTCCTCAAAACAGTCAGCATAACGAAATAGGATAGGATTCAGCATAGGATAATGAAATAAAAATATGCAGAGATTGAAGTTATACACGTTTGGACCCCAAATATATCCCTTCCACTCTAATTATTAGTTCAGCATCTATTCATTTGGGTTTTTTTTTTTTTATTTCAGGAAGGCATTAACTCATTAAACAAACAAACTCTGGAGATCATGTAAGTGAAATTCTGTTATAAAGCATTAAGGATTGCATTTTAAAAAATGTTCCTCTGGGAATCCATGCCAGGATTATAACAGAAAATAGGGGGAAAATGTATGAAGATGTTCATGACAGCATTGTTTATGATAGCAAAAGATTAGCATCAACTAAAAGTTTAACAACAGGGGATTAGTTAAGATAATTACAATATGGAATATCATTCAGCCATGTAAGATGTGGTTTTAAAGATAATGCAAAAACATGGAAACATGCTTTTTCTACAATGCTAAATACAAATAAAAAAGCTGATACAAAATAATATATGCAGAGTTATCACAACTGAACTATTCCTTCTTGTGGAATTTTGGAAACTCAGTTTAAAAGCTCAAGGATTTTGAGAGTAATGATCAAGATGGTATAAAGTCAGACATTATAAGAGAATTTTAACTTCCTACCCACAGCTGGCTGTTAGCCATGCTGGAGGATTTGTGGAGAAGCCTTCCTCACTCCAGAGGCATCATAGCTCTGGGACTAGTTAAGTCATTCCCATACCTGGCACAATGTGGCACAGACCACTTCTATCTGAGTAGTAATGGAGAAGCATTTTCCCATCTGCAGCTCTCTCCACTCGAAACGATGGTGCATTCATCTCCTAATTAAAAACACAACACATTTTTCCCCAATGGACACAAATTATTTATATTATGCTTTTGAGCCTTTGTGAAACAATAGTACTTATCCATTACATTACACAGAACTATATCCCAAACTTCTCTCCAATCACATAAAAACTACCATGGTTGCAGCTCCTACATGGCAGGAATTTTATACTATACCTCCTATATCCTAAACAACTCTATGACGAGTATTAGCTCCATTTTAAAGAGTAAGAAACTGAGGCTCAGGGAAGTTAAAGCTAGATTAACAATAGAGCAACATTTGACCCCCAAATGAGCCTTTGCATCATGCCTTGCTATTTCTACCCACATTCCAAGGGGTGCCTGGCTGGTGGGAACCAGGAAGCCTCAGTGAGTCTCTGCCATGTTTGGCCTGTGACCAGGTGACCATGGGCATCTACACTCTCCGACAGATCAGAGGCTCAGAGGAGTTTGTAAGTGGAATTAATTAATTAATCTCTTGCTCTGCAAGGATAATGTTGTCTGTGATGTCAAGTTGCACATTCGGAAACCAGAACCCTCAAAGATACATCGGAAGACATCCTCTTTCTCCAGGAATAAATGCTGCCTTTCAAGTACACACCATTTCACAGCACGTGAGGTGCGTGTTAGGAAAGAAAGGCAAGAACTTAGCCTGGGTATGTCTCCAAGAGAAGCAATTTCCTCCTCTGCTGGGGCAGCAGCAACTCAAGACCCTGTGGTCGGAGCGAGGGAAGAGATTAAGGGAGTGGGTTCCTTCCAAGATCTTTGTCCTCTTCCACAGTGGACATTGCTAGTTAAAACGGTTTCTTTTTTTCCCCCCAAATACTTATTGCATATTTCTGCAAGTACGTATGTAGACAAAGTGTGTATGTTTGCATGTGTGTGTGTTTACATCTTGCCTAAACCTAAAGAGGATATGAGGCAGCATACATGAAAAGCATTTGATAAAATAGGAAATTAAAAATCAATAAAAAATTATATCCAAATCCTACATGTCAAAAATAAGGCAGCTGAATACAGAGCACCTGAAGGGGAAGTCCACATGCTCCTGCTCCACGCCCCTATTCCACTGCTTCTCTGATCACGCTGTTTTGGCATATTGGGAGGGAGAAGGGAAGTGACTATCAGAGGAAGGGTAGCGGGATTGGGTATAAAAATAATGAACTTGGGACTTCAGAACCTCAATCCTTTTCATTCTTATTCATCAGGGTGATAGTACTATGGTGAGAATGATATCTGTAACACAAAATATATCCCATAATTTTTAAATTTAATAAATGAATGGAAGAATATTAATTCCTTCTCCCGGTCTGTGACTTACTGTATTAGCCGGATTTCAGATGAAAGATGTGATATTGAAACATATCATGAAAGAGTACCGAGGGAGCCTAACTGTATCCCTTCATATTCTGATTGTTGTGCTTTAGCTAAAAAGTTTGAAAGGAGGTTGTCATGCGAAGTATTGTAATTTTAAAACTGGCCATGTTGAACAGAGAGAAGAGAGGGGAAGGAAGAGAGTTATTATTTATGGAACGACTTCTCTGGGCTGATTACAATGCTAGAGACTTTTAGATCCTATCTTTTTCAATCCACGTGTCACTATAAGATAGGTTATTTTTTCCTGTTTAGGTCTTTTTGCCTCTGTGTCCAGTGTCTCAAAAAGTGCTTGATAGAGAGTAGGCACTCAATGGATAGTAATTAAATAAATAAGTGAAAAAGTTGAGACTCAGAGACGGCAAATAACTTGCCCAGGATCACACAGCTGGTAAGTTGTAGAGCCACTCAGACTTCATTGTCAGCCCATCTGACCCCGCTGCCAGGGCTGTTCCCACTGCCCTGTCTCCTGGAGTAGTTCACGTGATAACCACAGGACGGCCCAACCACTCATTCTACTCAAAATCAATCAAGGTTTCCAAGCCTCTGATTCATTATCTGAAAAATGAAGAAAGTAATACTTTTCCCATTTAAGGTCTATAAGGTATAAGGATGTATAATGATTGATGAGAACCTTGAACACATAATCTCATCCTATCCTCATGGTAGCCCTGCAGGGGGGGTTAAGAACATCTAATATGGAAATGGTGAAGAGCTTGGGAAACTATAAAGAGCCCTAAAAATAACTACAAACTATTTTATACACTGTAACAAAGCATTATTATTATGATGATATGTGTAAATGCCGGCTTGCCTTTTCTTATCTAAAAAATAAAAGGGAGTCTAACCATTTGAATTTCCAATGATCTCAACAAACAAGAAAACCAAGCGAACTCCAGAAAGACATATCCCAGTAGGGAAATTAGTTTCTTCACACCTCAGTCAGTCATCCGTGGGTTAATCAGAGTTAGAGGGTTTCCGATTCTGGCTCCTGGCCCTGTCCGGTCTTCCCTTCTGATATATGAATAACACGGATCTGGCTGCAGACGCTATTTATCAGCTTCCACCCAGGCCAGGAAGCCTTAGGAGAGCTTTCACAAATCCACCGAAACCTGACTGTTTTCCAGCCTTTGTTCCCATTGTGATCAAGCTCCTCAACCGAATTCCAAACCCACCCCAGCCCCTGTCTGAACAGGCCATCCCCCATCCCAAAGCCAGACCTCTGCAACTTGTCCTTCTTTGATTTTTGTCAGCCAGTTTATAAAAGTGGCCAACAGGTATTTATTTTTCTTTCCTATCCCAAGAGAACCCCTGGGCCCACCGACACAGGTACCAAGGATTCTGCAGCACCGGCCAATGGAGACAGTTCCCTTGCGGCTGCTCCTCAGCTGGGGGAGGCAAGAAGATGTCCTAGAACTGCTGCGGCACTTACTTCCCCTGGGGCCACCAAGACCAGACTCGGGTGGCCTTACCTGATAAGACAGTGCCAGGTAACTGTGGAGGGCATCCAGGTTTTCAATGAACTCCGTGAGGTTTCCTCCCAGGGTCCGCAACATCCTGTCATAGCCAGACATCTTGCAGAATTTAAAGAAGTATTCTCCAAAGAGTTTCAGGATTGCTTCCATGGAGACACCTGTGGAATGCAAAGCATACCCCCCAAAATAAAATGCCCTGCGATGTGTCTGCTCTCCTTAGCCCAGTCTTCATTTATTTCCAAAGGGTTCACATCCTGGCTGTGCTACTTACTGGGCTCTCTAAGTCTCCGCTTTCCTCATCAGTAAAATGCCAATAATCACATCGATATCACGGGGCCGTCATAGGAGCTCAGTGCAGCCCTGGCACCAGGTAGGTGCTCGTGAAACCTGAGTCCCTCTCGACCCCACCCTGCTCTTTCTCGTGGTCTCCATGACAGATGTCTCCCCAAGGTCCAGAAGTGGGTGCAGGGCTGCTATATCCCCTTAACTGCTGAATGCGGCACCCAGAACAAGATTCCCTCTAGGCAGGGCAGGATGCAGCCCTCCGTAACCTCCCCTACGGCCTCCAACATCTTTAAATATAACGGCTTCTCACAAGAATAAGAGGTTACCTCTGAGAAATAATTGGTGTGCAACACAAAAAACAATTCCGCCAAGTAATAGGATCCTGATTTACTTAAAAGATGCTACCAAACGCCTGCAATGTCTTTCCCTGTCTCTCTCGGCCTCACCACAGCCTGGCCTCCCTTCCAAGTCCAGTATTCACATCCCGTTCTCTGTAGAGATTTCTCTGAATATCCCAGGTCACACTGAGTTCTCTCTTCCTAAATGTTGCATTTTTTTTCTTCCTAACTTATGGTAATTCTGCAGGGCAATTAGCAACCTTGTCCTACGCGTTTTCTGTGCTAGACACAAAGTGGGTGCTTGATGAGTACCTGGGGATAGATTTGCAGCATTAGAGGGGCTGCTACCCCCTTTCCCCACCCCCCTCCCCAGTCTGCACTATTGGAATAGACAGCAAGAAAGCATTCGCTTTATGGGAGAGGCAGCAAATGTTTTTGAAGAATACTTTATAGTTCTTGCAACACCCATTAATCAGAGTCATTTTACTCAATGCCTGCCAAAATCTTGTAAGGTAGATAATCTTACTATCCTCTTTACAGCTGAGCCCACTGACACTGAGTCATCTTTGTGAATTCACCCCAATCACACAGAGCGGCAGAGGCCAGATTTGTTGAAGAGGCTCTGACTCTAAATTCAGTGCCTTTTGTGTCATATCCCTCAGGCTCTGGAGCAGCTGTTGGAGAAAAAAAGAGTCTCCCCAAGATGAGGGCTGCTTATGGGCTGTCATCGTTGACACAGGAGACAGGGCATCCATCCACGCTGCTGGCCTGGAGCTCCTATGAGAAACACTTTCTCATTTACAATGGGGTTGTGACTCATGGAGGTCCTGGGGGACCAGGGAGAAGGCCCAGAATGCCCAGATTTATGGGACAGCTACAGATTCACAATCACTAGTATCCTTGGCTACATCCTTGAAAAACTTTATAATGCTCTGGGTGGATCTGGAATTCACAGCAAGGGACATTCCAGGTCTCCTGAGCTATCCAGGACTAAATCCTACAGGGGCGAGAGGGTGATCCAGGGAGGTCTGGGCACTTTCCAGCCTCTACTTCCTTCCTGGGATGATCTGAACAGCAGATCCTCTGTAGCTCATTGTCCACAGCCAGACCATTGGGCAGATAATCATTCTGTAATCTGAGCAGGATACAGTCCTCACCGGATTGGTCTGGTCTTGTCAGAGATGAGTTATATATATTTCCCCAAAAGTGATTAGCCAGGTCTTCTGCACCTAGACAAAGCTTGGGATGGTATGGTAGGAGATCTCAGTGGCCTGTGTTAATTGTCTCTGTTGGGTTCTTTGCTTGTGAGTATATCCTAGCTGGGTGCATACAGGCTTGTCCATAACAGCAATCGGGCGCCATCTGCTAACCCCCAGGGGAACTGAAATAAATTCTACTCAGGTGCTTTCCAATGCTTATGAGTCCCTGGGAGGAGAACTCCTGAAAAGTAAATGGACAGGTGTGGAATTGCTCCTCCCTCTCTCCTCTCACGCCTCTCTTCCCTCTAAATCCAGCTTACTCTGACTGAGAAAAAACAGCTGTGCTGTGCGGCCTGCAGGCTGAAGCTCTGAGCAGGTGCTTCCTGTTACCTGCCAGGATGTGTATAGATCCCAGAGGCCCTCCTTCTCCCAGGGACCTCTCCCTAGAGGACTGGGCTGTCTGTGAGCCAAGCAAAGTTAGGTTCAAGTGACAGTGGCAGCCTTGTGTAGAAAGACTGCCTGTTTGGCTTTTCTTTCAAATCTGTAAACTTACAAAAATCCGTGAAGTTGCTTGTTCCAGACCCTGGTTATTTTGTTTCTGGGTGCTCTGTTAACAGGAAAGGACATCTGGCTGAGAGACTAACTGTTCCTTAAACAAGGATCTTGGGTTCAAGTGTGGTATTTTCCATCTGTGATGGGTTTGAGGCTTCTTCTAGAATTCTTGGTTGAGAGTGCTTGTCCATCACAGGACAAAGATCATGTTTTAAAATCAACACCTGTCTTTGTTTTTTATGCAGTTTCACCTCAGTGTATTCAGGATTCCAAAAGTCCTCTAAGTCTCAGGGGATCAGGGATATATAGGAAATGGTAAGAAATGCAAGAGACAGCTAAACACAGATCTTAGGTGCCTGAAAAGGTTTTTTGATAGTGCAAGGAAGAATCTTATGCTAAGTATTCCGTCTTTTGTGTAATGAAGAAAAGGAAACAAGGAAATATGCATCTGTCTGCTTATCTGTGCAAAATTAAACACCAGAATTACCAGAAAAAAAACTCAGGACTACTGAGATTGGTTACTTAAAGGACATTGGCAGGATTGGGGTGGAAAGGTTAGAAAAATTGTGGAGTGAGGGGAAATGACATTTCTCTGAGCATAACTTCTGGAACAGTGCTGGCTTGGGGACTTATGTTGATGTTTCATATGCTTGAAATAAATAAGATCAACAAGGATGGGGAAAAGCCCTTAGATGGGACACAAATAGAAACAAATTAACAGAACAGTATTTCAACAGAACAGTTTTGAATAATATAATAAGGAAAAAAATTAACCCAGTAACATTTGAACATAGTATTTAGACCATTGTGTTTTCAGGCCAAAAACAAAAAGAACTTTAAACAAATATTTAACTGTAGTCAGTAGGCTTCCTTTTCACAAGTGGTGTGGGTTAGCAATTCTGAAACTCGTTTCTGAACATTCATGGATTGAGCATTTAACTAAATATATTGTGGACCGTGGGAGCAAGATTTCTCACTGAGAATGAAGTTACAATCACGGAAAGGGAAAGAACACAATAAACCCTTGGTATTGGATTAGAAAATCTAATGTAATAAGACCATGAAACCCATCATGGTCTTAGATAGATGGATAGAGAGAGATAAATAGGAGTGTGTGTGTGTGTGTGTGTGTAATATCTATGTTCCTGCTCTGTCCACTCAAAGGACTTAAAATCAGTGACACCCCAGTAGCAGTGAGCTTGCCTAGTGTCCACATCTTGGTTTTTAAATGCCATTCTCCATTAAAAGGAAGAGAGAAATGGCAGATTCCAGGGCTGGGGTAGGGGAAAAAAGGAGATGAGGCTATAACATTTTGTCACCCCAGAAAGTAAAGAAGTGGTCAAAGAATGATGGGGACATGTCGTAGGGACACAGGGGCAGTTTGGAGTGGCTCCTGTTGGCTAAATCTTGAAGAATTTGAGCATCAAAATAGATAATGAAAGTAAAGGATTACAACCAATTTTTAAAATTAAGAATCACAAGACTACGTTGATATAAATAAACAAATGGCAGGAGGGGGAAATTCTTCCTTATAGAAGTCCAACTAATAAATGTAAAAGAAATAACAGACTTAAAAATCACACTTGACTACCACCGTAGGCATCAATTCAGACAAGAATCATAAATAAATGCTAAAATTATGGAAGAGGGAGTTTGAAGCAACAAGATATTTACATAGTCTGAAAGTATCTCTATGACAAGATACTAATTACACAGAGCAAAAGAGTAACTTTACAATGGAGAAACCTAGAAGATGAAAGTTAACATCACCAATGATAGAACAAATTGACATAATATGCCTCCTGATATCATGAACTGGGAAGGACAAAAGATCACTTCTGTGGTCTTCCTACCAAGTAAGCATAACCTGAATTATAAGGAATATCAGATAATCCTGAATTGAGGGACATTTTACAAAACAGCTGACCAAAGTTTTCCAAAGATACCACCACAAAGAGTCTCAGGAGCTGTTTCAAGCTAAAGAAGACTGAAGAGACATGACAACTGACAAGATTCAGGATTTTCTTTTGTTCTAAAGGACATCGTTGAGTCAGTTGGAAGAATCTCAACAGTGTCTGTAGATTAAATAACAGCACTGTCTCTATGTTCCTGTGTCTCTATTTCCTGAGTGTGATCATCATACTGTAGTTATACAAGAGCATTCTTAGGGATAAAGGGCATCATGTTTGCAACATGCTAACAATAGAGGAAAAAAATTATAGAGAGCAGGATAGAGCCAATATGGTAAAATGTTAACATTTGGGGAATATGAATGAGAGGTACATGGGAATTCTTTGTATTAATACTATTCTTGCAAACCTTTTACGAGTTTGAAATCACGTCAAAGTAAAAGGTTTTTGCTGATTGCCCTGAAAGGACCTCAGAAATCTCACATAATAAGACCACAAAGACCACACTTACCCATGGCCAGCTGAGATATGACCCGAGTCTCTGTAATGTTTTCAGGGCATTATCATTATATTTTTTAAAGTCTTTATCTTGTTAGGGAAGACTCATACTAAAATATTTATGGGTGAAATTATGGGAAACGTGAGATTTGCTTTAAGACATTCCAGCAAAAACAAAAACAGAAAAAGAGTGGAGGAACCAGATCAATGAAATTAGATTGGGAAAATATTCATAATTAGTGAAGCTGGGCGAAGGGTATGTAGGCATCCGTGTACAATTCTCTCTACTTTGTGTATATGTTAAAAACTCTGCTAAAAAGTGGTTTTGATTTTTTTTAGAATAAAAGACTTTGTTAACAGGAAAATAACTGTCACGAAGCGTCTATGCTTGGCTTCCCAGGAGAGGTGTGGAGAATTCTAACAGGCTTTTAAATTGGAATGATGCATGAACTCCAGCTTTCTGACTTAACAAGCTTGGCTCTTTTGTGCCACCAGGAAATGTTTACTTCTTGCTGGGTTATAGCACAAGGGACTGGAAGGAGTAGTAGTGGGCTGTCTAGGGTGGGGGGACAGAGGGCACCTGTGAAAGCCCCAGCCAGGGCTGGCAGGTGAATGCAGTGACACCACAGCTGCTTCAGCTGAGCTCTGGGGCAAAAGGCCCACTCAGGGCCAGCCCTCCTATAGACCCCGCCACCTCCCATCACCCAGGAAAGCATTTGCTGTTTCACAAGAAAGGGAAGTGTATGCTCTACATGTAACAAAATTTTCGATTGAAAATGGGTAATTTTTTCCCCCCAAAGCTTTGGTATCCCAAGGATTAAACTTCAGATGTCTAGAAAGAGCCACTCACCTAGCATACTCTCCTTCTCAAATGATATCACTTAAGTCAGGTATGAGATAATGTATGGGGACATATTTTGTGAGTAGGAAAAAAAAGAGTGTAAGAAAAGGAGAGAAACAGCTACCCATGTTGATATTGTAGTTTGCAAAAAAGAAGCAGACTCTAACTTGGTAGGGTTGGGTTTCAGATGTGGCAGTAAATTCACTCGGGCATAGAGAAGAAAGAAACTGGAAATGGATTAAAGCAGCTCAGGTGGGCTGTCCTCTCAAAGACAAAGTAGTCCCACTTAAGCCTGGCAGATAAGAAACTGCCTGTTTCCCATCAAGACATGCGGCAGAGTGGCCAA
This sequence comes from Lepilemur ruficaudatus, assembly GCA_963574885.1. Classification (NCBI taxonomy): domain Eukaryota; kingdom Metazoa; phylum Chordata; class Mammalia; order Primates; family Lepilemuridae; genus Lepilemur; species Lepilemur ruficaudatus. Next base: position 14,562 of record CAUYRT010047752.1, read on the forward strand.
CCCAACTAGAAGCCAGAGCAGAGGGCCAGGGGTCTACTGGGTGGCAAGTGGTGGGGAGGGCCAGGTACTTTGTTGAGTACCACTCTGTTAGGCCCTCAAATTGCACACATAATTTGATTCCATCTTTAGGACAACCCTCTGAGGGAGGAGTCACAGGTACTCCTGCAATGCCAATGGGCAATTTGGCCCAGGCTGCGTTATTATTAACAGGAGCTAGTATAGCCAGGGGCTCGCCCAGGTCTGTCTGATTCCAAAGCCCTGGCTAGAGACATCGTTGACTTTTCCTCCAGTCTGCGGGTTTCAGTGCCAGAATCAGGGCACCTGAATTCAAGTCCCCATTTTTGGCTGGTTGCACAGCCTGGGTTACTTGTCCCATCCTCTGAAGAGTATGGTAAGGAGCAAATGTTATAATGCCTGCTTTCAGGACTTTGTAAATTTTACATTGTTCCTCTTATTTTTAAAGAGGTAGTTGCAGACGAGGCTTGTTGGCATTTGCTGATAGCTAACTGTTGAAATACATTTTACTATGGGTTTCTCAGCAAGCAAAGTCTAGATGGACACAGCTGTGCCAAATGGCTGTTGTGTGTTGTTTTCAATTTTGTCACTTCAGATCACTAATAACCCACTTACACACTAAGTAGGCACTTATTCATATACAGAACAATTCCTTATGCAGTGCCCAACCTGCCATCTGGTCCCATCCTGAATTATGCTAATGAGAAAGCGCAGAGCGATGCAGTGGCAGAGTGGGCTGGAAAAGTCCCAACAATTGCTCTAAGGTAGGGAAATAGCATTTGGGAGACCACTTGGAAAGCAAACCCTCGCTACTAGTGACTAAGCATGCATTTTTCTTTGTCAAAGAGAGGAGTTAGTTTCAACTGACCAGTATGTTTTGTTAAACAGTAAAATGTCCTTCCTGTGGTCCTCCCTTTGGCTGGGCCTTGCTGTCTCACTCCTGGGAGCTGTGTATATACAGAGTGACCACAGCCTTCCCAAGGCCATCCTGATGGCATATCTCACGCATGTGTTTACTCAATTTTGCATCCCAACTTTTTATTTGAAAAACTCACTCACCATACTTAGCTACCCTTGCAGATACAGGCCAACAGATGTGATGGAGATGAACAACAAGAAAAAAAAAAGACTTCTGATATTCAAAGCTAGACAGAGAGAAACCCCAGTGATGTTCTTTGGCTTTGGGGAGGAAAGTGACACAGGGCAGCCCACACATTGGCCTATAGACTGGTTGCAGCTGCTACAAGTATAGGTTGGGTTGGAAACGTGACTTCAGCAGGGCAGGTGTGTCGTGGCATCTCCCTGCTGAAGGGGCTGCACGCCGTACAGTGTCTATGGTCACACATAGCTGCAAAAACGGGCTGGGGTGATAGGACACAATGTATTTCTTCCTGGAGAGCTAAAAACTTATTAGAGTTCTTGTATTAGTCTACTAGAGCTGCCATAACAATATACCACAGATGAGGTGGCTTAAACAACAGAAATTTATTTTCCCACAGTTCCGGAGGCTGGAAGTCCAAGGTCAAGGTGCTAACATGATTGATTTCTGGTGAGGGCCCTCTTCTTGGCTCGTAGACAGTGGCCTTCTCACTGTGTCCTCACATGACAGAGGGAGAGAGAGTAAGCCCTCTGGTGTCCTTCCTATCATGAAGTCGCCAGCCTCATGACTTCATCTAAATCTAATTATCTCCCACAGGCCCCATCTCCAAATATGAATTCTGGGGGACACCTGATTCAGTCCCTAGCAGTTCTTAAGTAAAAAGAGATTTTTAAAATCTTGATAAAGATCTGTTTGTTAAAGATTCATTCTCTTCTAGACTAGAGCATGAGATGACAAATGTTCTCTGCAAAGCACAGGTAGTAAATATTTTCAGCTTTGTAGATCATATGGTCTCTGTCACAATTACTCAACTCTGCCATTGTAACACAGAAGCAGCCACAGACAATACGTAAACAAATGGGCATGGCTGTGTTCCAATAAAGCTTTATTTATACACACAGGCAAAGGGCCCAGGTTTGGCCCCTGGGCTGTATGTACTTGGCTGAGTACTGATCAAAGGGCTCAGAATGTTCTTTTTCACTGCAGCCATTTGAAGTGAACAGCAAAGCCTATCTCTACTTTTAAGGGACAGCATCCAGAGGTGCAAAACATAGAAATACCCACACCGTTTCTTCGGATTCAACATTCAGTCACATTTGCTGAACACCCAGTATGTGCCATGCACATTGCTAAGTGCTTGGCATTTATCTGATTTAATTTCTTCCTTCCCAAAACCCTCTGAGGTAACATTCCTTTTGGAGGAGGAGATCAACTCTTAGTGAAAGTCCAGCCCAAGATCCCACAGCTGGTGTGACAGTGTAGACTCCAACTCCTCCCTCTCATTCTGGAATAACAAGATGCCCTTTGGCAAAGGGCTGGGGACCACACTGAGATGGCGTGACCTAGCTGCCACATCCCCCTGTAGCCGGGGTCCCTTGAAATACAGTGAGGAAAGGACTAACGGTGGGCTTCATTTCACCCCTGATTCTAAGCTTTTTTTCTGCCTTTTTATTTTCTAAGCTTTGTCAAAATTCTGTTTTTTTCCAGATGAAAATGAATCACCTCTCATTACAGAATTCCCGCTTAATGATTTTTATTCTTTCTGTGCCGGGAAAGTAGCTGGCTGCTCCTCCTACCCTGCTAGAAGAAAGGGGCAGTTGCAAACCACCGGTGCTGCTTGCAGCCCTGCCTGGGACTCACGGACCTGCGCAACCGTGGGCTGGAAGGGCTTCCCCCCGGGCTTTGCCTGTGCGGAGCAGTGCACGTTAGGACCAAGACGGGGTCCTCTATGTGGTTTAAAAAGAATATTTAACATCATAATCACATGTTTTCAATTTTTTTAAAAAAATCGATGCTTAAGAAAATAAAACAGAAAATCTTTTTGGCGCCCAGTGCGGCTGCGCTGCTGCGTGCTGAGCAAGGAGGCCGCTGCAGTGAGCAGGGCTGAGTCCAGGCCCCGGCCCGGGGACAGCGCAGCGCTGTGAGCAGCACACACCCTGGGCCCAGACTCCTGCACGCAGAGCCTGAGGCCACCTGCTTTTTCATAACACACGTCAAACCAACCTCCCCTGGTGTCGGCTATGGGGGAGACAAAGGGCTCTGCAGGTGTCCCCCAAACAGGCTGGACAGGGCGGGGGCGAGGTTTGCAGGGACCCTTGACATGATCCCCAGTTCCTGGCCCGGCTTCCTCCTGGAATCTTTCTTTTTAAACTTCTTTGGAAGGGAGAGTTGTTTGGTTGGTGGGGGAGGCCCAGCTGTGACTGTTGGGAGGTCACACGAGCCCTGCCTGCATCCTCCCTCACAGGGCCCCCGTGGAAGGAGGCTGGGCACAGGCTTTAGGGAGCCTCCGGCAGGTGTCGCTCTCTAGGAGGCCGAGTCCCAGGAGCTGAGGGAATAAATGCCCATGTCACTCCTTGTGCCTTATTTCCAGTCTCAGACACAACCTTTTCTAGTTCTATCAAAAGGTGCAGTGTCAGGCGGCCAGGAGTTAACACACGCCTGCCGGGAAGTTGTTTCAATGACCATCTGGTGACCCAGATTCCTCATAGCTCCAGTTGCCATCATCCTGCCAGGTCTCGTTGGCATCTTTGACCCCTCTTTGGCTCTGTGACTCCAAGGCAGACTAGAGGGCCTGATACGCCAGTGGCAGCAGCTGATGTAAAGTTGGCAGAGGAAGCAGGTGACCGCCCCTTACTGGAGAGAACTCCGATCACCACACATGTCCAGCCTCCTAAACCTCGGTGACTTCCCCTCCCTGTTTGGCAGAGACTTTGGGCCTCTCCCAGATGAGATCCCCGGAAGGTCTTCTGCATCCAGGAGCTGCCCATGAATATGAGGAGAGACCGAGATGTCAGTCTCGGTGGATGCCAACACAGTGTCTGCCTGTGATAATCCCTAAACACCATCTCACACTCTCACAGTTACCCAAGACAGTGCTGCCTGTGAGGAACGGATAAAGGAAGTTCAACAAGGACCAAGAGAGGGACCTCATCAAGGAGTCTGGAGGTGCCAAGGGGGACTTACTCAGCTTCCTACATGGTTAGGGGCCTGGGACAGTGGAGGCTGCCTGCCCCTGCACGCCCTTCAGGTCTACATGCTCAGTGCTGGGTAGAAGGAATAGTTGTGACATGCCTTACAGAGAAAATACATATGTTGGATTAGTTTCATTCAGGTATGAGTTATGGTGCTGTTGACCATGAATTCAATGTTAATGAATCAACTATACACATTAAATATTGTGTCTTTAAACAGACGCACACATAAAACAAGGTTATACATTGATTGATTGACAAAACTGTTGCGACCAGAGACTCTCAGGAACCTAACCCTGAATTTCCACTAGGAGCAAAGCTTCAGTATTCACTAATTCAGTGTTTGTAGCAACTTTATAGAACATAACCACTGTGAATAATGAGAATCAACTAGATTTTGTTATGGAAGCCCTAAGAAACCAAAACAAACCCTTTCATGCTTACCCAGAACCTTGCAGGCCTCTTGGATGAGCTTAATGGTGATGGTGTCATCATACACTGTGTAAGTCATGAAGGCGTCTTGCACCTCAGCAGAAGCTCTGGAAGGTAAATCATAGTGCAATGAACACCCATCAGTGGGAGCTTTGCCCCAAGAATACATCCACTGACTCAGCAAGATATAATGTATCAAGAATACTCTTATTCATAAGGCATGTGAAACATTGGAGTGTTTGAATCAACTCCTCCAAGAAGCCTTCCCTGGGCCCTGGTTTGGGCCCAAAGCTCCCTTCTCAAATACCCAGAATAGGCTACACATTTCCCCAACTTATATAAAAATTGTTGGTCTTACCTCTAGACTGGGCTCCTTGAGGATGAGTATTGTGACTTATTTTTATCTTTGAACCCTCAGCAAGTGGTAGTGTGCTGGGCACATGTTAAGAACACAACACATAGTAGTCAACTTGGAACTCAAAGATCATTGAGCCCCATTCTCTAAATGATTCTCGGCTGCTTGAGTTTCCCACTGTTTTGCAATGTACTTGGCTGGGTTGTGGGAGTTTTTGATGGACTTTGGTCTTGCAACAGCTAGCCAAACCTGGTGAAAAGAGGCTTAGCCTGGGAGTCAGAAGACTTGCACTGCTGGCTTGGCCCTGGTGTGAGTCATTAAACTGTAGTTGGCAATTCAGTCCACATGGGGGAAGGAGGCTGGTCAGGGAATGCTTCCCTGAGAAACAGAGGTTTAACTGAGACCAAAGGATGGGCAGGCAAAGAAGACTCTGGCCAGAGAGAACAGGCTCCCGGGCAGCAGGGAGCATGTTTGAAGAACAGAGATGAGTACAGAACACTCAAGTTTATCCCAGAACGAACCACAGAATCTTGGAAGTGTGAGAGGTGTGGAATTTCCTAATTATCCAATTTCCCACCCTGCACTATACTGACTGCTGGTCTTCTGTTTCTTCTCGAATGTGTCCAGTGATAAGAACCTCGTTCCTCTGCAAAGCAGCACCTTCCATTTACAGACTGCTCTCTTTCACAGAAGTTCTTTCTTGTGTGAAATGAAACCTACTTCTGAGCCCTCCTAATACCTTTTGTTTATTGAGCAGCTGCTTTTGGCCCAAGAGAGGGACAAATCATTCTTTATCATCCCTTTAACTGTGGAAGAAGCTGGTGCTCAGAGAAGTTAAGTGTCTTGCCGGGATTACCTAGCTGCCAAGAGAAGGATCTGGGCTCTGGCTCTAGCCCACATCGCTCCTGCACTGCGCCGCTGGGACCAGGCTCCCTGTAGACTGGGCTAGCCCCCCCTCTGGGGAAAATCACTTTCCCTCTCTGGGCCTCCATTCCTTTATCTATAAAATAAAGGTGGTGGGGGTGAGATTGGTGTTCCTCAGCCAACCCTCATTCTCTGATACACGCACCTGCCCAGAGGGTTCTCAGACAGCCCTGGGGTTCTTTGTGCCTGCGGTTGAGGAGCCTGGACTAGAAAGAAGTTCTCTGAATTTCCCTCCACCTGTAGTATTTCCTGTTTGGGTCCACGTCTGTACAGTGGCTTCTAGGCATCATGAGATGCAGCTATTCAGAGAAGCCAGCGTGGGGCCTGGGTGGCGAGGAGTGCCATGCACCCCCATTGCTGCCCTGGGGTGCTCTCTGCCTGTTGATGTCACCTCTCACTCACCCACCAGGGGACTGAGAGTCTCTCGGACATGTGCCCTCCTTCTGCGCCTACGAGCAAAATAGAAACTCGAGGGGCAAAACCTCAATTTAAAAACTTCACATGTTGCCTTCTGAAGACCCCAGAAAGGATTGTGTGACCTCCAGGACTTCCAGAAATGTGACAAACTATGTGGCAGTCCCGGCCTTTCCATGGGACCACCCATTCACCCCGCCTGGGTCTGGCAGCCTGTTCTTTCCTGTAGGCTGAACTGATATTTTAAAATATTTATGTGGGTTTGTCAAATATTTATGTGGGTTTGTGTATATGTTGCACGTTGCTGGGATGCCAGATATGCTCAGACTGTTAGGATTACACAGGAATTTGAGGCCTTGTTTATTGATTTCCAAGATCTTGCATGTAACACTTCCCACGGAGTCAGTGCACACTTGCAGATACCTAGTCATTCAAACTGCTTTGGTAAAATGTCACATTCACCAAGAAAACAAAAAAACCAATTGACATCTTCCAAGGAGATGACAAAGCCTCTGATAAAAAGATGGGGATGAGAGAAAAATGACTCTTGGAAAACACGTTGCAGAGATTGGGAGCTGGAAAAGCAATGAACGTGGGAAATGAAGTAAGAGCTGGATGTTTCCAGCTCACACAAAGAGGAGCACATGTCACGTAACACGAGGACTGTCAGCTGCAGGGGTGCTCGTATGTCTACACACGCAGGCGACTGACGAATCAGTGTTCGGTTGGCACAGTCAAGCATTAAAGGTGTGTTCCTCTTTAGTTAGTTGCAACTAGCGATACCCAAAATATCTGGGCAGGAAACCAGGGCCAGCTGCCTGTATCTGAATAACTTGGGGAGCAAAATAAATATTCAGATTCCTGAGCCTCAGAAGGTAGTATCTGAAAATCTGTATTTTTTCTTAACCACTTGCCTCAGATGACTCTCCAGGTTTGGAAACCACCGCTCAGAAACACTTTCTAGGATTCAATCTGGCAAGGCCACAGGCTACAAATGATAGATTGTACGTCGTTCAGCCTTACTCAACTGATGTAATGGTTTCTCGGAGTCCAGAGTGAACTATAAAGCCCACAGGAAAAATAAATAGCACTTTGTAGCAAGTTTCAGGCCAAGAAAAAGGGATCAATTTAAGCCATAGGAAATCATTTCTTCAACAGCTCTCTCATGGCAGGTGTGGAGTTCGTGGAACAAACTTGCCTGGAACTGTGTGACTCCAGGCGTAGCTGGGGAAAGAGGGGCCTGGGGATTCGAAGGGTTTGTCCTGGCGTCAGGACCATCTGGAACCCAGAAACAGCACCAGCCCGTCTTGCTAGCCGGTCCTCCCACAGGCATCTCCAGCTCCATGCAAATTTCTCCATAAAGTCCAAACTTCTGAGGTTGACACACCCAGCCCTCCGTGACCTAGCCCTGCACCTCTGCTCACCTCCAGCCATCTCCCCTCCACATCCCTTCCTCGAGCTACTCACAGTTCCCTCCCTCCTGCCTTCCCAGAGCTCTGCCTCCACGGGAAAGCTCTCACTTCCTCTCACCTGGCCGGCTTTACACATCCTTCCCAGATCAGCCTCAGAGTCACCGGCTGTGGGTGTTGTGAGCCACACACGGGCTCAGATGTCCCTCCCAGGGCTCCCCTGCATTGCTTGTCTTCACGCTGACTGTGCGTGTCACCTTCAATCCATCTTCTGCATGCGTCCTAGCCTCATGTCTAACGACCAGGAAAATGCCGCTGGATTTCATGTATTCGGTACCTAGCATCGTACCTGACACACACAGGAACTCGATAAATACTTACAAGAGAATTTAGGAATTTAGGTGAGAGACCTTACTTAGAGGCTCACGTTGTCACTGTGTGAGTCAGGGGGAGACCTGGGAGTGACTCCTGTTTCTGCCACAGTTCAGCCATGACTTGGAACAAATTGCACTGTGCTTCCGTTTCTGCATTTTTATGATGATAGTATTGGATAGGTCAATATTTCCATGCAGATTGTGATATCCAATCCTCCTCTCCCCTGGCCCAGCCACCAGTGATATGTCCCTCCTGACCGCTGACTCACTTAGAAAGACTCGGGCACTTAAACCAGCAGTTCCCAAAGTATGATCCATGGAACCCCTGGGGATCCCTAAGGTGTTTTTAGGGATCCGTGAACCCAAAGCTATTTTGAAAATAAAATCAAAACATTATTTGCCATTTTTACTGGTTGATATTTGTGCTAAAGATACAAAAGCGAGTAAAACTGTTGATGCCTTAGCATGACTCAAGGCAGTGGCACCAAACTATTATATTCTGCATCACTTAATTTTTTAGAAAATCTTTGTTATATTCTTGTAGCCATTATATTCTTCACTGCCACACACATGCACAAAAAAATTGTCAGTTTCACTTCATATTATTCCTGCTGAAGCAGTAAAAATGATCCATTTTATTAAATCTTGACCCTGAGTAGCTGGGTCACATCTTCTGAACGTTTTATGTAATGTACACATAAAATGAGTGCACATTTTTTGAACATTTTCTGAACATGATGTGAGTACACATCTTTTGAACATTGTATGTAATGAAATGGGAAATACACATTTACATAAAGTTCTTCTGCTATACACAGAAGTGTGGATGGTCACTTCCAGGAAAAGTACTTACATGATTAAGTTATGAACTGAATTAGCCACTTTTTTATTTTTTAATGGAATGCCATTTCTACTTGACAGACAGACTATGGTTACTCAGACTTGGATATTTGGCAGAGATTTTCTTTAAAAAAGAACAAAGTTAGCCTGTCACTTCAAGGAAAAATAATTGGCAGAATGTGTTGCCAATGATAAAACTCAAGCTTTCAAGTAAAAATTAGAATGTTGGGGGGGAAAAAACTTGCATCTGCTGCTATAAGCTTATTAGCTTCTCAGAGGCTTTTCTGCTAAGATCGTGGTGATATTGACAAATGCGATTTTGATATTGTACAATGAAACATGTCAACATTTGTAAGATCAGCACAACTCAGTGAGATAATAGTTTCCAAATGACTAATGCATGCTGGCACAAAATGACAGTGAAAGATTTATTTCAAAGAGTAACACAGACCAATAAATTTAAATATAACAGAGTATGAAGAAGGTTATGAGTACAGTTCCAGATTCAACTTTGTAACTGACCTTTGCAAGACTACCGCTTGCCGAGCTTTCGTGAGGTTTAAAAGAATAGCCACAGTTATCTGAAAACAGTATTAAAGTTCTTCTTCCCTCTGTATTTTCTTCATATATTTCAACCAAAACCACATATTAGGACAGAGAAAGTGCAGACGATAGAATCCCTACATCTTCCAGTAAGTCAGCCATTAAAGATATCTTCAAAAATGTAAATTAATGCCATTTCTCACTGATTTTTATTTGAATAATATAGTTATTTATCATAAAATGTTATTTATGCTAGTATACAATAGGTTCATTGCTATTTTTAGATGAAGGAATAAATGTTTTTTAAATTTCTCAGTTTTAATTTCTAATCCTGGTAAATTTCTAACACTGGTAAATACCAGTGTTTGAGAACTTCTGATTTAAACCAAGAGTGAGTCAGATTTTCTTTGGAAGCTAATGAAGGTGGAGCTTCTGGGACAGGGAGGAAGCAGCTCCTCTTGGCCCCCTCTAGCTTGGAACCATACTCAACCTGGGGGGGGGTGGTCACCCTATATGCCCTGGCAGTGGCCCTGGTGTTTGTGAGTGGGGCTGCAGGCCACTCAACCCTCAGGATCAAGTGCTCCTGGTAGACTCAACAAGCATCCAGACTCTAATGCGACTCCCTCAAAAAGCATCTGAAGGAGATGCTGCACATTCCCTGTGGGGACCGCCTGGTCCCAGAGGACTTGCCCTAAAAGTAAGGCAGAGGGGTGGAACAGGTAGACGGAGATCGCTTCACCACTATTCCCAGTGTCTGTAACTTGGCTCAGCACATACTAGGAGCTAAATAACCTACTGTTGAATAAATGAATTTTCCCAAGTCAAGCAGCTAATAAGTGATCCAGGCAAAATGCAAATGTTAAGCTGATTCCAAAGGTCTTATTCTTCCCAATCTACAATATTAGCTGCTTTTCGTTGTTAAGTTTTGATAAAAGTTTTAACCAAGAGGTTATAAAAGAGTGGTTCATAATTGGAAATCTGTAAATCTAGACTATAAGAGAGGGAAATAAACAATGCAGGCAAAGGAGGAAAAGCATCTGTTTCTGATTATTTCATATAAAATAAAATTTATGTCACAAGACCTGGAGACATAGTTCATTTTACCTAATCATTTCTTCTTAAAAATTTGTGTAGGAATTGATGGGTTTTTCTTTTTCAGCTAAATTTCTATTTTAAAAGCACTGGGGAACTTGTTATTTAAATGTAGCCTGAAGCAAACCCCTTTGCACAGCAAATAATCTTGCCTTAATTTCTGTTTTATAAGTTGACATTTCTGCACTACAATCTTTTTTAAAAATGGGTTCTAATACGATGCAATTTTCATAGCTGGTGAAACTTGTTAGATAAGTTTTATTTTTGGCACAAAGATGCATTTCCAATGCAATCACATAGGTGTCTAGTGCTCTGTATGCAAACATGTCCTCTGAGACCCAATTAAGCAGCGAATTGGTACTTCAAGATTAAAGAGATAAAACCTAGTGACACAGACTCAGGATATGCCCTGCTGGGTTCTCTGTTCCCAGACATATTTCTCTGATTCCCTTGCACTCTTGCACCCCTAGTTCAAATGTCCTTTATCACCCTGGAGTTCATGCGGATCCCAGGGCTTTCTGTTTGTTTGGGAATGCTATGGGAACTGCCCCGCTAAGGGTAGAAAGAGGTGACATTCCATCCTTTGAGGGCAGTCACACCAAAGATCCAAAAAAAAAAGTCTCTTCTATCTACTTATGCATGGAAAACTGTGTTTTTTCCTTTTCCTGGATTTGGAAATTTGTGCTGAGTATCTCAGCCAATCAGGGTTCCAGCAGTTGGTCATGCTACCTCTGCCCAGCAACGCAGGGGAGGGCGAGAGGTCCTCCTTAAACACCACATCTCAGCTGCCTGTCGCAGGCAGAGCCGGACACATTGTCTAGGTGCTTTGGCTATTTCTAGTTATTTCCGGCTATTTCCAGAGCCCTGACCTTGCTCCTGGGGGGGTAGACTCTTCTGATCAGCAACTGAGCTGAGGCTAAAGGTCCTAACCAGGAAATCATATGGCAAAAGGTTCATGAGTCAAAATTCAATCAACAAAAATCCATGCTCCCTGTCACAGGCTGGGCACTAGCGTTTATGAGGGTTCCTGGAGGCAGAGATAGACAGTGGCCCACACTGGGCGTCAGGGACACAGATCTGAAAGGAGGAGCAGAGGGAAAGCCATCCATCAAATCATGAAAATTTTAGGAAGCCAGGCACCCTCTGGGCAAAGAGGAAGCCTCCAAGGTACATCTACTTCTTCAAGATGGAAGGGATAGTTATCTGCTCAGCAGCAAAGTGATTTTTATTATTGTCAAGTAGCGATTTCTAGAATAATCTAATCCTAATGCTGCACCTATATATTGGGGAGGAGGAACGATGCTTACTGAATTCCCACTGGGAACTTTGGGGTAGACTGTTCCACTCAAGCCTCTCAACACTAGAAGTTAAGTGCATTATTTCCCTTTTGTAAATGAGGAAAAGGAACTTCAGAGAAGTGAAGAAACCTGCTCGAGAACACACAGTTCCAAGCAGCAGAGCCAGGACTCAGTCCAGTCCAACGGGATGCGCACCGCTGCCCCTCCGCTCTGCCCCAACCCACCTGAGGGCCGCACTGATTTACTGTGCCATCCACAATTACCCATTTTGCTGCATTTAGCCAACAGCCAACATCAGCTTCAATAACAGCAGCTTACATCTGCTAAGCGCTCACCTCGGGTCAGGTGTTTTTTCTTAGTATCTTGTTTGTATTACCTCACTTAACACTTGCAACAAGCCCCAGGAGGTTAGCTGCTATTATTTCCATTCTTTCAAGGTGAAATACCTGGGTCACAGAGTGGTTAGGTACCATGCCCAGGGCTGTACAGACTGCAAGCGATGCTTCTGGCCTCTCACCTGAGCACTGTTACACCACGGCCGTGTGCGCAGGCAGCTGCAGGGACCCTGTGCTGAGCAGGGCCGAGTATGAAGGCTGGGCCTGGCTCTGCCTCAATTCAGCCACTGGCAGTGGACAAGTCACTGCATTCTCGGCTCTAATTATTTTATTTGTAAAATGAGGGCGGGAGGGAGAGAGGGAAAATTTGCACCAAGCGTTTTAAGTTGCTTTTACATTGTAACAATATTAAAAACATATAGAAAATTTGGGAAATGGGGATAAAAAGAAAATTTGGGAAATAGGTATTAGGAAAAAAAATCATCTAGCATTTCATCTTTCCAATCCAATCACTATTAGTTATTATTTTGGTCTTTCTCTTAATCTTTTTTTAATTTGTATGATTCACCTAGGAGATATATGTGTTGTATCTTTTTTGTTTGTTGTTTTCTTGGATTTTTTTTAACTTAATATTGTCAAAAACTTTACAAGTTGCTTCATGATCTTTGCAATCCTCACAAATAATGATGCGTATTTCTTTTGTCATTCCATTTGTTTGTTGGTTCGTTTTTGACTGTTAAAGAATTTATTTTTTCTCTTCTCATTTATAAATACAAGGCAACATTACATCTTTTTGCATATATGTGTCCATAAACATATGCATGTGTCTCTAAGAGAACAGATCCTCAACAAGGAAGGATTTGACCATTGTCATAGCTTTCCATACATGTTGTGCAATTGCTCTCCAAAGGGGCCGCACTGATTTACTGTGCCATCCGCAATTACCCATTTTGCTGCATCTTAACCAGAATTGGTTATTATCATTTAAATTTTCGGAGATTTAATAGGCAAAGCAGTGCGTAATTGTTTTAATTTGCATGTCGCTGATTAACTGAGGAAGCCAATCATTTTTCCTTATTTTTGTATTCCTCTCTCTTTGTGGGACCAGGTGATTTCTGAGACCCTTTCAGCCCCAACCTCTAATGTTTTAACGCTGGGAGCCTCCAAGAAAGCGTGGAGATGGCATGAGATTACAGGATTCAGACAGGAGACTATACAGAGATGCAAATGGCAGCATTAAGGGGTTAATAGACGGAGACAGGAAAAATTAAGAATTAACCAAAGAATAGCTAAGGAGTGATTCTGGCCAAACTTCGGAGGGATCACCCTGCTCTGTTCGGCAGCTCCACCGACGTGCCGTGGAAATAATGCAGTTGCTTTCTCTTCTGTGATTAACGAGAGAAAACGAGACTTCATTCACGAAATAAAATCTAGGCTGATGTTGGCATTATTTACACTGGGACCCTGTTTTAAGGCTGATGTTAGGAATTAAGACTGACACCTTCTTAAAGACAGACATGGTTTACCAGGCTTTTTCTGTCTGGTTGGTATGTTTAAGGTACTTGAACGGATCTCCCTAGTAACTGGATCTCCTTGAGAACCAACTCCATATATTATAATGGGTCCATTCAACTAACTGGCTTAATCAAAAGGTCAGTAAAAAACTGTAGCCTGCCCCAAAACTGGAGGCTTACCAACTGTTCCAGGACACTGCATCCTTTCTTTCATCTACTTACTTTAATTTTTCCCACGTCTCTTCACCAAATTGCTCTATCACGAGAGACTGCAGACAGGTGTTAATAAATCCATACTAGAATACAAAAATAGAAGAAAAATATGTATGATGAAGCAAGAAATCCCCAGTTGTAGATATCTTCATGGTGTCTTTTAGGAAATATACAATGACATCTTCTTGAGCAAACTAATTCTACATTTTCCTTGTTTCTCGTGACTTTATTTGTTTAACAGCTGTGCTCATTCCCTACTTAAGGAAAACCTTGCAGCCCACCACTCGGGTTATTTCCATAGAGAACACATTTGAACTACATTTGAAATCAGATTATAATTAGAGGAGGTTAAACAAAGTGTTTACGGTTTGGTTCGTTGTAATCCTCTCTGAAACAGGGAACTGGTTTGGTTAGATTGAAGAATTCGGAAACACACCAGCGGCCACAGGGTGCTTAGACGTGGGAGAGAGGATGGGCACACGCTTCGTGTCAGTTGCAAAAAGACAGTGAAAGGACGATTTTTTTTCTTTATTAAAATGAATCTCGGTGAATGTGTGTGTAGGACATAAAGAGTAGAGGAAAATAGAGGGAGAAAGTCAACAATAAAGAAATACGAGTCCGGGCATGGTGGCTCACTCCAGAATCCTAGCACTTTGGGAGGCTGAGGCAGGAGGATCATTTGAGCTCAGGAGTTTGAGACTAGCCTGAGAAGAGTGAGACCCCCATCTCCACTAAAAATAGAGAAATTAGCCAGGCATGGTGGTGTATGCCTATAGTCCCTGCTCTGGGGAGGTTAAGGCAGGAGGATCAATTGAGCCCAGGAGTTTGAGTTTGCAGTGAGCTATGAGGACACCACTGCACGCTACCTGGGGCAACAGAGTGAGACTCTGTCTCCAAAAAAGAAAAGAAATATGGCACCAGATTAACAGAAAGATCTGTCTTCTGGGTTTGCTCGTTCATCTGTGCTCGCTCTTCTTCCTCCATCAGGAAAGGAAGGGAGGCCCATGGCGACTCTGCTTACTGAAGGGCACATGCCCTGCGCAGGCCACCCTGCCTTCCACAGCGCAGGGGCTCTGACCTAAGGGTGGGTGATCAAATTGTATCTGAAAGCACCAAGTGAGCTCAGCTTTCAAAAGATTTCTTCCTAAAAGGACAAATCCTTTTGTCCCACAAATATCAGGATCATGGTTTATTTGTATAAGTTTGGATTTTCGTATTTAGGAATTTCTTAAAGAGAAAGAGCCCAGTGACAACAGGAAGGAGAGGGGTCTAAACTCTGGCAGCTTTTTTCTGGAAATGAAAATGTTTGTCCCGCTTGGCTGTATTTCCTGTTGCCCACCACAAGGTCATCCTCACCCCGTCCTCCAGCTTTCCCTGGCTCTACCCATCGCCCATGAGTGCCCACACTCCAGCCTGGCATTCAGAGAACTCTCTAGAACTGTCTTAATTTATGTTTCATTTTGTCACCTACTCCTGCTGCCAAAATGCCTACCACGCTTCCCCAAACAGAGATGGCAATTCTCGAATAGGTAGGATTTCCTCTCTCGCTCAGCCAGCCCAGGGCAAATCTGGGTTCAGTGCTACCTGGTCTGCAGGACGGTTCCCAGTCCCTCCGCCAGCACCAGCCATCACCCCTGCGTCCGACCCTTCACCTCAGTGCTGCTTTGTAAAATGTCACACGCACATATTTTATATCTGCCTATCAACACACACGCACACACATACACATGCACACACATATATGTATAGGTGTGTACGTATTCATGTATATACATATATATTATTAATATACACACACACATATATACATATTTTCCCCTGTTCTTTGCTAAATTACAGACTCCTCAGGGTCAGGAAGTAGGTGTCATTTATCTATATTTTGACTAAAGTGCCAAGGCAGTGCAGGGTACATGGTAGGTATTTAACAAATACTTACTGAATAAATACTGAATTGAAGCCTCAAGTCTGAACTCATAAAAATCTTTAAAAATACTCCCAAGTATTTAAAATCCATCCAATGTTAACAAAGACAGTAATTGTTTTTCCCAGAAATTTTTGCAAGACACATCATGCCCATGGCCAAAGCCCGAGTGACTAGTGACACCCTGCTGGTGTGTAGCAGAGGAAACTGAGGCCTAGGGGAATCCACAGTCTGCTGCTGGGTTTTAACCACATCATCTGCTTCCGAGTCGTCACCACACGGTATAAAGTACCTCTGTTTGATGAAGTTAAGGTCAGTGAGAGCTGTGGTCCAGCACTTCTCTTTGGTGTCCAGAAGTCCCCAAAGACAGAGGTAGAGCTAATCATTTGGGGGCCTCGAGCTTATAGGACAGAGAAAGGGTCCTTCACCTTCTATTGATCATAAATACGCCCTTCTCTTGCCCCTGAAATCACGGGGCTTTCTCTGTCCCTGGAGAGAGCAACCGGGGCAACTGACAGGCTGGTCCCGCATAAAGTGTCCAGTGTACGCAGGGCCCCGGCATCTGCTGCTCGCCCCCAGGTGGCAGGGGACACACAGTGAGGCACACTCCTTACACATCCGAGGGTCTACGTGAAATGGGCAAGAATTACAAGCCAGCACTGAAGTCTCTGACACTCTGGAACTAGCGCTGTCAAACCAGTTAATCAAAAAGCAGGCAGCCACTCTCATTGGCTGCTGGCGCCCAAATCTTTCAGGGCTACTTGGGTCACAGCTGTGGCAAGCCTAAGAAACATCAGTGTTCAAAAGAAGCAATTAAAACATCCAAAAATGTTAAAGTTCAACTAAATCTTTCTCCCATAAAGATGACTTTCCACATTCTATGTCCAATCCTACTTACCATGCCTGCCACCCATTGGCTGCGGAACGGGGCTTCAGTGGGGTTTATCTCTATGCCTTATAGCTGTGCAGCTTTGGGTAAATTGCCTAACCTCTCTGAGCCCAGTGTGCTCATGAGCTAAAGTGGAAATAATAGCACTTGCTCTGTGGAAGCACTGTTGTTGGGCGTATAGAGTAATGGTTCTGGAGTCAGACCACAAGGGTTGATTGCTGGCCCCAAGTCTCACTTGCTGTTTAACCCTGGCCAGGTCTTACTCGCCTTCAGTTGTTTCATCTGGAAAATGGGAATGAGAATGGTTCCTTCCTCCCAGGGTTTTAGTAAGGATTAAATGAGATAATGGGTGTGAGGCACATGGCACATAGTAATTGCTCAGGAAATTCTGGCCAGGCTTCTTAGATATCGTACGTTTCAAACGAGGTGCTTGGCCAATGGAAGCCGAGGGAAAGTCAGGGCAGAGGGTGCTGAGAGCTGCTCACCATGTTCCCGAAGCAGCTCCTCGGCAGGCCCCAGCGATGGCTGCAGAGCACCAAGAGCCTGATCTTCCTGCCAGCCCCTGGTCGATCAGGAGAATCCCCGGCATCTCCAGAAGCCTGTCTTGTAGAGCCTGGGTGGTCCACAGGGAGATTAGGAACTAATCACTGCCTCCATGCAAGGAGCAAACTGTTGAGCCCTTGGTCACCGAGGGAGTAAAAAGTAAGGCTGCCCCTGCCAGTGAGCGAGTGGGACCTTCTGCCTGGCACCCAAGTCGTGCACATCCCAGATGCTAAGCTCGCAGGAGTTCAGCCTGAAACCTTCTCCCCAAGGTGCCAACACAATAGAACGCCATTCTGCCAGCACAGTGCCCGTGCCAGGTGCGGCAGAGACCCGCAGAGCACAGGGAGGAGGGGCCCTTGCCAGGTTGCCACCTGCCTGGGAAGGCTTGGAGGACCAGCACACCCTGATCCTGGTGGACCTGGAGGGCTTGTCAGCTCTTCCCACGTAATCCAGCTGCAAATCCCGACACCCCCGCGCTCCCTCTCCCATTCAGTTCCTCTGCTGAGAGGTTGCTGTCTGATTCTTTCCTGGATCGGCCGTAATGGACAGGATTCCTGAAACCAGGCAGGCTTTTGCAAAATCCCTCATGCTTTCATTCACAGATTGCTGTTGGTCACCCACCTACTGATGTCACCATGATGAGCACATGGGTTTGCAGGGATGGAGGGCATCGGCTCTGCTCCCTGGTGGCCAGGTCATAGGGCTTTGGCCCCAGGGCATGCCCAGAACCCTGAACTTGACACTGGGTATAACCTAGGCTATTGCCTTGTAGATAAGATTGTCTATTGAGAGGTGTTTTTAGTTCCTCTTTAATTATTAATAAATCACCTTGGATGCCATCCAAGAATGGCCCACCTTGACCAACACTTGGTCCTATGATGTTATAATGTGAAGTCCCCTGTTGCCTGAAAGCCTTATCTTCTGGCCACATCACTGTCCCATGTCAGGCTCCTGAAGGCTGTTGCCAGAGTTATATTTCCCGAGTATGCCTTGTGGTCAGAGGTGAGAAACCCAGCCACTAACAAGGTCCGATGAAACGCTGCCCGCAGCACTTCCAACAGACATGCCGGCTTTGGTGTAAAACAAGAGTAAAAATAAATAAACACAATAAAATCAAGAGGGGGTGTTGCAGCCCTCCAGGCCTCGGCGTGGAGGCACAGGGCAGCTAGCCGATGTGACTCATGAGGACAGCATCTCATGGGCCTAACGATGCCAGAGACTGAGGTGGCCACTGAAATGAACATCCAGACGTTGGACACCCTCATCTTTACCCGGTACTCCCCTGTCTTTGTCTTGGCACCCCCAGTTTGTTGAAAGATTGTTTTTTTCCTTCTCAATAGCCACTCCTTTACTCTTGCCTACTCAAATCCCTCTCCCACCTAGTCTCCTGCAGCTCCCCTTAGAAAGACATCCTGGCTCTTCCTTCCCTTCAGCCGGTGTGACCCGATACTCAGAGGACCAGCGCTTGCGTAAGCTCCACGCTTCTTTCTGAAAGTGAGCACTTTGCTCGCTCTCAAGGGCTGGACTCTATGTGCTGTTCCTATGTGGAAGGAACATGTGGTCAGAAGGAGGGAAAAAAAGGCTCTGGAATAGATGATTTCCATAATTATGCGTCCCAAGCCTTCGCCACCATTCAGCTGACACTCTTTCTTTCTGCCTTGCCAAGTGGGCTTGCGCTGGCTCTCCCTCGCACCCCACCCCTCCCCCAACCCTGCTTTTTCAAACACGTACACCAGCACCCTCACATTTCACAATAAGTAAATGGTTAAAAAAAAAATCTCCATTTTCTTTTTCATGTGGCAGATGGCAGTTCCCAGGAACTTGGTGGAAATTAGGCTTTCTGATTTTCTAATAAATTTCAGCATCTCACACAAAAAGCACAAGCTCATTTTGATTCTGATGTTAAGTACCATATGGCATATCATCCGTGGAACGTGGCAGCTTCATACTCAGGGTAACAAGGAAGGGAGGGTCTCTCCTATAACAAGGAGGCTGAGCGCGTGTGGACCAATTGGATTCCCGGGTGAATGCCACTTGATAATAATATTGTATATGACAGTGGAGTAATTATCCCTCTTTTATGGTATGTGTTAATTTTCTCTGCCAGTTTCCCTAATTACAACTGCCACCCGATGGACTACTTTTTGTAAATACTCTGTAAACATTTGAAAAGACATAGACACTGTGTGCGTGAAGAAAAACCTCCCTGGATTTTGAAACTGTCTGGAAAATTGGCTGATGTTTTCTGTGTTTCAATTGCATAGACAGCCCGCGAGGAACTTTCACTGTATGGAAAGTTCACTCCCCTTCTCTCTGCCACGACATAACGGGCCTTCCTGCCCATACTGTGATCGTCGTTTTGAGGGACATTTTTCACTGCTGCTTTTCTCGATCTTAAGTGAGAAGTTTCATGACCTTTGACAAATGTGTACACCGTGTAATCGCATGCTAATAAAGATACAGAACATCTCTGTTGTTGGTCACAGGAAGTTCCCTGGTGCCCCTTCTCAATTGCCCCCTACCCAACTGCCACTGTTCTGGTTACAACCATAGCATCGCTGTAGACGGGCTGCGCTTGCTTTTGACTTTCGTTTGAATCGGATCACACAGTATGTTCTCTGCTGTGTCTGGTTTCTGAACTTTTAACTCATGGAGAGTTCAGACTTCATTCCTCACATTAGACATATGTATGTAAACACAGCCTCCTTCGCTATGTGTTCTGTGGTATGCACGTATGATCCAACAAGCCACATCTCATCTCCTGCAGTGCATGTATGATGTGCAATGAGGAACACAAACCGTTTGTTTTGTGTAGGACAAGGGGAAAGGCAAGACACTACTGGGAGGTCACCGGAGTACACCTCTGTTGTTTAAGGAAGGACATGAGAGGGAGGACACAAGGTAAGAGTACCCGGGAAAAAAATATAACCGTGATCTGATTTCTGTTGGTTTCTGTTTGCATTTTGGGGGAATGTAGCTGCCTTATTCTTGGTAGGAGACACTTCTGCATTGGTTTGTTGCTCCCGGTCTACCTCAGACTTCCTGGCTTCCAAGCCAACCAGGGCCTCAGTCAGAAGAGGACAGTGTCCGTGGACACTAGGTGGGATGTGGCTGAACTGCTGGGTCCTAGAGCCCTTCCAATCAAAAATATTCCCCCACAGGTCTGCCAGGTGTCTGAAATTCTCATTCCTCTCATTCTACACCTTGGAAAACTCCTGCCCACATAAAAACATTATCTATCCCCTTGGCTAATCACAACCGCTAGTGTCCACCTGCGAAGGAAGGAGACAGAGAACAGATGGGCTTCGACGTGGGTGTATGTTTCCACATCTGTGCAAGGTGCAGTGTGCTCTCCGAGAGGTGAGTTCTGCAGGGGAGGTCCCATCATCCAGGGAAAGGATGACAGAGAGTTCAGCTTTACTGGTGTGGCAGGTAGTATTGGGTTGGCCTGGAATTTTCTCCCTTGGTGGGACTAACATCTCATTGAAAGATGGTTTGAGGTGGGGGTGACTTGGCTAAAGGTAGGCTGTGGTAGAGCCAGCTTTCTTGTGGCCAATTTCCATACTCAGAACTTTAGCAGGCAGAAACAGCAGGGCCACCTAGCAGTAAGAATCTTCAGGAAGAAATGAAGGGAAGACGGGGCAATTTGTTTTTCTAAACGTTCATAGTAAGTGCTTGATGTACTCTTTCCACGCCAGCTGTGATAATCGCTCACTTTCACCAAGCCTCACCACGTGCCCGGCACAGGGCACTTTCTGTGTTTTAGAAGGAATCCCATGAAACTGCCATTTTCGTAGGTCAGAAACTATGGAATATTGGCGATTTCATTTGGTTCTGGTTAATATTAATCCATCCTCACCACAGTCCCATAAAGCATATCCTGTCATCAGTGACCCCTCAAAAGATGAGAACATCGAGGTACAGAGAAGTTAGTAGCTTCTCTTCGGCTCCAGAACTAGACAGTGTCAGAGCTGGGATTCAACACAGGCCCATGTCCTCTATCGCCTCCAAGAAGGAAATAAACACAGCTGGTATTAACCCCTTGCTTTTCTCTGGAAGGAGTTTAGGCCTATATCAGAGTCAGGTGGTATCTTCAGAAAAATCTCTTTTTTTCAAGAAAGTCAAAACGCTGGCTTATGTGGAAACCAGCAAGAACTGGGGCTTTTTCTAGAGAGTGGCAACCGGCTTATGGACCCAGGTCACCTCCACCGTTGCTAATAGGCCCGTGCTCGCAGACAATGGTATCTAAGAAGATATCTATTCTAAGAAGAATGGGAGGGCACCGCCTTTTCCCTTTCCGTTTGATTTTGAAATCGTCCAAGATACGTAAAAAGCACCAGCGGGATTGTTGGGCGTGAAGCGCCACCGTGTGGCCAAAGCGCCACATACCAACAGGCTGCCGTGTGTCATTCCCAGCGGGGCAGGGAGCCCCAGGTGTGCGGCTTTGAAGACCCGCAAATCCTGGCCAGGTGGAGGAGCACGGTTCAGAGGACGGGACTCGGGCCTGAGTCCTTGCTTTGGGAGGTCTCGATTAATCATAAAAAAGTCTTTTGTCTTCCCTGGCGGTTCCCCTCAGTGTAAAATAGGGCTACGATCTCTAGGTGTGGCAGCCCTGGAACTGCAAAGTGAACACACAGGACGTTTGCCTTTACACGTTATATAACAGAAATCAGGCAGGGTTGGAGGTGAGAAGTCAAACAACACCGTGGCACTCCGATTAAAGGCTCATTTAAGACCAAAGTCAGCAACCTTCAAATCTAATCTCGTTTGACAAAGGAAAAGCTGAAATAAGTCAGGTGATCTGGGACCGTGTGTAAGGAGGCATGACAATAAAGGATTGTCACATTGTAATCACCTGACTGTAACATATAGACTGACGTTCTTGGAGAGTCCTAATAATAGTATTAACTGCAATATTTACTCACACCAGCTGCTATGCAAGTGCTTTACCTGCGCTTCCTATCAGGTGCTCGTGACAATCCCATGAAACAGACACCCATTTTACCATTAGGGAGTTGGGGCTGGAGCCATGGAGCAGCAGGTCCAAGGCCACGCGGCCAGTGGGTGGAGGGGTGGAGAGCCACGCCGGACCTCTGCCTACAGAGCCCACTCTCAACCACAAGTGGGCACAGTGCTCTCTTCCAGTTTTCTCAGTATGTTATACTTTCTCCAATTACCTTTGAGACATTTTTAGAACTTCTCTTTTACAGCTGTTTTTAGTGTATGACAAAATTTATGAATATCCTAAGACATAGCAAATCAACATCCTTTCATTATAACAACAGTCAGCAGGCACTTTAACGGGCGTACATTCATTTAATCCTCATCATAACACTAAGCTGAGGAGTACCATCACACCCAATTCCCACTTGAGAAAAATAAGGCTTGAAAAGCCTAAATGACCTGCCTATGTTTACAGCGTCTGGGTTCCAGGGTCTGCAGCTCGGATAGGTCCCTGTGGGGCTGGGTGAGGCTGGGCGGCTTGCTCATCAGATGAGAGGGTGCCCAGGGCTTGAAGTCCACCCTACCACCTCCTCCACCACCACCACCTGGTGTGGGACAGAGGCTGCCCAGGGAAAGGGGCACCTGAGTCATGCAAAGACAATTCAGCTGCCTGTGAGCTCCTCTACTGCACCCAGCTGCCTCTCAGGAAGGCTTAGGTTTTAGAAACAGCCAAAAGGAGTCTGGAGCCAGGTGTCATGAGTCTCGTGAGTAGGGCTGGTGAGCTCTCTGCACTGTGGACAATCCGATTTTGAATCGAGTTGAAACTGATTTTCTCACCTGGAACATGCACCGCCCGCCCTGCTGGTCTCCCACACCACCTCCCCTCCCTCTGTCTGGGCTCGGACCCCACAACCTTGTAGCGCTTCCCTCATTAGCCTGCTCTTCCTCACACCCCATTTGCTCCTTCTCTGCCTAGCCTCTAAATGCTGCGGGACCCAGGCCTCGGTCGTCCACCTCCATCCCCACTGAGATTTTCACTCAGGACTTGGGTGACCTCACCTCCCATGGCTGCAGGTCCAACTTCCCTGACCTGTAAACATGGATGTCTAATTTCCCGTTTGACATCTCTCCTTGGAAGTCTACAGAAAGCTCTGAGACAAGTTAACACATCCAAAACAGAACTCTCCATTCCCTCCCACCAACTCCCGGCACCAATCGGCCTGTCCCTGCTCACCTCCACGAAAGGAACCCCCGTCACATCTCTGTGTCACTCGCAGCACGCTCAAATACCTGTGACTTCTACTTCAGAGATGGTCCTAAATCCAGTCATCCTGAATCACCTCCCTTTCCCCCACTCTGGTCAAGCCACCCCTGCTCTTGCCTGGACCCCTGCAGAGCTGCCCAGCTGCCCCCTGCAGTCGAGTCTTTACCCAATGGCCAGAATCATCTAAAAACAAAATCACATGGTGTTGTTCCCTTGCTTGGAGCCCTCAAGAACTCCCCAGCACATTCTTTTCTGTGTCCTTGAGGTCCTCAGATGCTGTCCTGCGTAGGGCCTTCATGTTGGGTCCTTCCCTTGCCTGGTCTCCATTGGTCTCCACTTCATTCAGGTCTCTGCTCAGGGTCACCTCCTCGGAGAGGCTTTCTGTAGCTAAACACCCACCTTCCACCCCTCCACTCTCTGTCCCTTCTCTACCTGACTTCACAGCTTTCATCACCACCCGGCCCTTCATTATATTTAGGTGTATATGCACATCACGTATGATTGCTTATTGTCTATACACATGTCCCCTCAATTTAAAAGCTCCGAAGGCAGGGATCTTGTCTTACTGTTCTTGCCTCAGGACTTGGAAGAGTGCTTGGCAAATATGGGTGCCCAGTGATACCTTACAGATCAATTAATGACATCTTGGCCCTCCCTCAAATGGACCATGCTCCCTCCAGCAAGATCTTTTGCCAGTGCTATTCCATCAGGCTGAATCTCTCTCTGTGGCCCACAGCCCTTGGGGTTTTGATGCCTTTGCTCCCCTAGAGATCTCAGCTCATGTCAATGCCACCTGTCAATCACTCAGTCAACTCATAGCTTTGCCGTAGTTCTAGGCACTGGGGAAAAGAGCGTGAGCAGAGCAGACTGAGCCCTTGCTCTCGTGGAGCTCACAGTCCCATGTGGGCATAGACGTGTGTGCACGTGTGTTCACATGTTAGATCATGGCTAACACGGGGAAGAGAACTTCAGCATGGTAGGGGTGAAGAACAGTGGTGGTTGAGGTAGGGTGATCAAAAGGGGTGTCTCTGAAGAGGTGACAGTTGAGCATTTGAGCATGACAAATGAAACCATGTGGGATCTAGAAAGTCCTGCCCAGCCACCCTGCCCTGACTAGCTCAGACTCCTTGATGACAAGGTTTTGGGGACACTGCAGGCCTCACTGCTATTCTGACTCACGTGTATTGGTGTAATCCTTTGACTAATGTCTGTCTCTCCCACGAGACTGGAAGCTCTGTGAGAGGCTCTGTTTATGTTATATCCCCAGACGCAGGGCTGGGACACAGTACATGCTCAGTGTTGTTTGTCAAACGACAATTGAACGGATAAACAAGCAGAGGCAATTCCCCCAAGAGAATGTCCAGCAGGCTTTGCCATCCCCTGTGGCCTGTGAGGTGGACCAAAACGGCCCTGTGAATCGGTTTACAAAGTGTGTCTGCCCAAATCCTCTGCTCCCCCCGGCACACACCCAGCCCCTTCGAGCGCTGCCCAGCCCAGGCTGCTGATGAACTGGGGGGTCCTGAACATCCGGTGTTTGGGACACCAGGCCAGCTGGAGGCAGACAGCCCCTCAGGATGCAGGTGAACCACACAGGGGCCTGGGCAAGATCTACCACAGGAGGTGGATCTGGCCAGATCTGGTGCGATCTAGGGGCAAATAGCAGGCTCTAGGGAGGAGAGAAGCCAACGAGAGAAACCCAGGGAGGCAGGAGACAGATGGGAGCAGGCGGTGGGGTGGAGACAACAGGGCAGCTTGGATTGCTGAAGCCCACCACCTTTTGGGGGACAGCCTCGGGGCTTCCAGCACCCCCCAACGATGCTGCGTCTTCTGAGGGCTCCGCTTCACCTTCCCCTCTCCAGCTCAGGACCGGCTGATGGCTCCATTCTTCATCCTCACCTGATCACTCTACGCCCCTCCTTTGACTCCTCCAACCTTCCCAATCTGATTTTCCACAGCTGCTCCATAGAAACCCTGCCCTCCGTCACGGGCATTTCCTTACTGACCACCACCCTTTCTGCGACTGCTCTGATGGCTATACTTTTGCACGCCGCCGTTCCACCTGTGGAATGCCAGCCACCAGCCGTCTTCTGCTGAAGTCCAAAGCCAACCTTCAAGGCTCCATTTCAACACCTCAAGCTGCGAGGCCTCCATCTCTTCACAGAACTCCTTTTGTAGGTGGACAGAGACACTCTGTGGACAGTGACAGTAGGTGGTCAGCACTGCTTTGTCTGTGTTTGTCCCATCTCCGCCTTTGGGTCACCAGTTGCTGAAGGGCAGAAAGCATATGTCATATTATTTTGCTAGGCACACAGCTGATTACTAAAAGCTTGATGGATTGATTGAGGGAAAACCTCACTCATGACCAGTGGTGACGTTTATCCAGAACTGTTGCCCGTCCCTCATCCTTACGGGGCTGAAGTACCATGTTTTTCCACTTGGGAATTTTGTATAATTGAAAAGTCTTTCTGAAATTGGAACCTGTCAGACAAGACAGAATTACAAGGTAGCAACTAGAACCAAAAGAATTTGGAAATGGCAGCCAAGTCAGAGGCAGGAATTGGGCTGTCATGTTTACGCATAAAAAGGAACTGGGATGGATTTGTAAGAAGGACTAGCACGTCTTGTAATACTGTGTGCTTGGCTAAATAGTGGCCTCCCAAAGATGTTTCCATTCTAATCCCCAAAACCTGTGAATGTCATCTTACATGGCAAAAAGATGTTGTGGATTCAACGAAGGATCTGGAGATGGCGGGGGGAGATGATCCCGGATTACCCAGGTGATGTTGATGTAATCACAAAGGACCTGATTAAAAGGAGCAGGAGCTTGGAGTGAGCAGTTGGAGATGTTACGATGGAAGCAAGAAGTTGGAGTGATGCAAGGACAGGGCCACCAGGAAGCCCCTGGACGCTGGAAAAGGCAAGGAAATGGCTTCTCCCCTGAAACCTCCAGAAGGCACACGACCCACCAACACTTTGACTTAATCTACGGAAACCGATTTTGGTTCTTCCAACTTCCAGACCGTGAGAGAATCAATTTGTGTTGTTTTAAGCCTTTAAATGTGTGGTGATTTTTACTACAGCAGCAACAGGAAACTGATCCGCTATAAAAAGGCCATCACTCGGCCGGGCGCGGTGGCTCACGCCTGTAATCCTAGCACTCTGGGAGGCCGAGGCGGGTGGATCGCTCAAGGTTAGGAGTTCAAAACCAGCCTGAGCAAGAG
>CAUYRT010047754.1:0-10316 GCA_963574885.1 Lepilemur ruficaudatus
CCTAGCTCACAGCAACCTCAAACTCCTGGGCTCAGGCGATCCTTCTGCCTCAGCCTCCCGAGTAGCTGGGACTACAGGCATGTGCCACCATGCCCGGCTATTTTTTTAGTTGGCCAATTAATTTCTTTCTATTTATAGTAGAGACGGGGTCTCACTCTTGCTCAGGCTGATTTCAAACTCCTGACCTTGAGCGATCCGCCCATCTCGGCCTCCCAGAGTGCTAGGATTACAGGCGTGAGCCACCGTGCCCGGCCTGCCATTCTTTCTTTTTAAATTGCTGCATACTTTTACTAGGTATGGCTGTTCTGTAATGTATTTGCCAATCAACTATTGCCTTTGGGTTACTTTCAGTTTCTCTGTGTTACAAACAACGCTGGAATGAATTTCCTTGTGTATGTAACCTTGTGTACACAAATGAGAGATTTCTTTAGATTAGATTAGATTAATATCAGGCCAGGCTTGGTGGCTCACTTGTAACTCCAGCACTTTGAGAGACTGCTTGAGTCTAGGAGTTCGACACTGTAACAGAGTAGTCACCCACCTCCCATAGACGTGGAAGGGAAATATTGAGAATGGTGAATATGTAACAGAGGGAATGGCCTGGAAAAATGGCCAAAATATTTGCTGTCTCTTTAAAACATCCTCCACTCCTTTTGAGAACTAAAGCCTGCATCCCTGCCTCAGGCCAGTGGTTGGGAGGAGCAGGGTACGTCTTTTGTTTATTTGTACAACAATACAAATATTTGTATTGTTGTACAAATAAATAAAGATGGCCCAGCCCAGATCTGGTAAAGTGAGGTCTGGGGTGGAGGTCACGAGATTGTCTTCAGCAGAGATGGGAATGATCAGAGTCAACTGTTTGGCCCAGATTGGTGGCTCACACCTATAATCCTAGCATTCTGGGAAGCCAAGGCAGGAGGATCACTTGAGTTTAGGAGTTCGAGGCCAGCCTGAGCAAGAGTAAGACCCGTCTCTACTAAAAATAGAAAGAAATTAGGCAACTAAAAACAGAAAAAATTAGCCGGGCATGATGGCACATGCCCGTATTCTCATCTACTAGGGAGGCTGAGGCAGAAGTATTGCTTGAGCCCAGGAGTTTGAGGTTGCTGTGAGGTAGGCTGAGGCCACAGCACTCTACTAGACTTTGTCTTAAAAAAAAAAAAAAGTAATACAACAGACATCACATCTTGCAGGGTGAACAGGAGAAGCCGTTTCAAATTCCTCTTTCTAAGGGGATAGCATGGACTTCTAAAGGAGGGGCCATGTGCTTTGGGGAAGATCCTGGTGTATCCCACAAGAGGCTACATGCATTAGGGGCTGGTTGTGGGGGACGGTGAATCTTGACATCAGGAAGTCTGCCCAGAGGCCTTCAGCCTCTCAACGCTTTTGTCTTGTAGAAAATTCATCCTTTCAGGCTGGTTTTGGTGGCTCACCCTATAATCCCAGCACTTTGGGAGGCTGAGGCAGGAGGATCATTTGAGGCCGGAGTTCTGCTTTTCAGGAAAACAATTCAAAGGGTCTAGTAGTTAGTTGAGGGGACAAAACATAGCTGGGACTACGGGTTCATGCCACCACACTGGGTTAATTTTTTCTATTTTTGGTAAAGGCAGGGTCTCCCTCTTGCTCAGGCTGGTCTCAAACTCCTGACCTCAAGTGATCCTCTGGCCTCGGCCTCCCAGAGTGCTGGGATTACAGGTGAGAACCACCACACCCAGCACACTTCCATTTTAAAATTCTATCTAGCATTTTCTCCACGTACATAGATTGTCAAAACTTATTGAAAGCAGGGATTTTGTGTATTTATGTCTAATGAAATCTTAAAAATAACCATTGTACCACAGACTGATTCTCAGTAAAGTGTAATAAGAGCACCATAGGCTACTGCAACAGACTGAGCAAGAGATGTCCATGGTTTGCACTAAGATGTATCAGTGTTTTCCAGCCAAAGACCGGCAGGAACACCCCTGGGTCCCTTACTCATTGCAGGAAGAAAGGACACACATCATGGGAGCCATGAGCCATGAGGTGTCTCAGTGAGGGTGTTAGAAAGAACCAGTTATAGAATTTGGGCTTTGCTTAGAAGATTTGAGGGGAAGGTGAAAGAAAATGAAGATTTGTTTTGGATCAGGTAGTGTTAGGGAATGGGGTCAATTCCATGGTTGGGTATGTGAATAAACCTTACCTCTAGGGAGGGCAGACCGGGACAAGGACAAAGCGGCAATTGGTAGAGAAGCAGCAGTTACTCATTTTAGCCAAGAGAGGGAGTGTTTGATACTTTGTGGGCAGCGCAGTGACCTCGTCTGTGTTTAGACAAAATTATGAAATGGCTTTGCTTCCTCTTGTTTCATCATCGTCTCAGAGTAACCTTGACTGAGGTTGGTATTCTATGAGATTGCTTATGTCCAACAAGAAAATAATATGGCCTAGTTATGAGTGTCAAGCCAGCTTTCAACTCTCAGGGGCTGTTTTCTTTTCATCTTTCTCAGGTGGCAGTAGAGGAGACAGAAAGTCTACACAACTGGCTATGGGGCAGAGGGTGACGTCAGCAGTGATTTCTAGGTTTCTGTCTTGCAAACAGAAAGGATGCCAATGCTGATAGTACCAGCTTTGTATTATCTTCCAATTTAATACTTGCCAAACAACATGTGAAATGTTAACATTATCGTACCCATTTTACAGATGAGAAAATAAAGCTTTATAGAGGTTAATTATCTTGCCCACTGTCACAAGGAGCCAGAATTCAAATTTAGGTTTGCCTGGCTCCAAAGTCATACTGACTTTTTAAAAATTTAAGGTAAAATTTACATAATTCCACTAATTCCAGACCATTTTCATCATTCTAGAAAAAAAAAAAGCCATACACTTTAAGTAGACAATCCCAATTCCTCCCTCCCTCCAGCCTATGGCAATCACAAATCTTTCTGTCTTTACGGATTTTCCTTTTCTGAACATTTCATATGAATGTCACCATGTAGTATGTGGCCTTTTATGTCTGACTTCTTTCACATAGTATGTTTTGAAGGCTCATCCACGTAGCATGTACCAGTACGTTATTCCTTTATATGGCTGGATAAAACTCCATTTTATAGATATACCACTTATCTACCTATAGGTAGATAAGATTTTGTTCATTCATCAGTTGACAGACATTTGGGTATGTCTGCTTTTTGGCTATTATGAATATTGCTGTTTTGAACATTCATGTATGAGTTTTTGTTTGAATATATGTTTCTAATTCTTTTATTTTTTATGTTTATTTATTTATTTTTAATATGGGGGGAGTGTAAAGGGGGAGTTCAGCTTTTTTTTTTTTTTTTGAGACAGAGACTCACTCTGTCGCCCTGGCTAGAATGCGGTGGTGTCATCGTAGCTCACTGCAGTCTCAAACCCCTGGACTCAAGTGATCCTCCTGCCTCAGCCTCCTGAGTAGCTGGGACTACAGGCACATGCTGCAACACCTGGCAAATTTTTCTATTTTTAGTAGAGACAGGGTCTCACTTTTGCTCAGGCTGATCTTGAACTACTGAGCTCAAGCAATCCTCCCATCTTAGCCTCCCGGAGTGCTAGGATTACAGGCGTGAGCCACAGCACTCAGAGTCTAATTCTTTTTTTTTTTAATTTTTTTTGTTGAGACAGAGTCTCACTCTGTTGCCCGGGTTAGAATGCTGTGGCGTCAGCCTAGCTCACAGCAACCTCCAACTCCTGGGCTTAAGCGATCCTCCTGCCTCAGCCTCCCAAGTAGCTGGGACTACAGACATGCACCACCATGCCTGGCTAATTTTTTCTATATATTTTTAGTTGTCCAGCTAATTTCTTTCTATTTTTAGTAGACACAGGGTCTCATTCTTGCTCAGGCTGGTCTCGACCTCCTGAGCTCAAGCAATCCTCCCGCCTCAGCCTCCCAGAGTGCTAGGATTACAGCTGTGAGCCACCACCCTGGCCAGCCTCTAATTCTTTTGGATATATACCCAGGAGTAGAATTAGATTGTCATATGGTAATTCTATATTTAACCTTTGAGGAACAACCAACCTGTTTTCTGCAACTGCTACACTATTTTACATTTCTACCAACCAATATATGAGGGTTCCAACTTCTCCAGCACTTGTTGTTATTCATTTTTTTGTTTATAGCCATCCTAGTGGGTATGAAGTAGTAACTCATTGTGGTTGTAATCACATGACTAATGATATTGAGCTGAGCATGGTTGCTCACACCTTAATCCTAGCACTTTGGGAGGCTGAGGCAAGAGGATCTCTTAAGGCCAGGAGTTTGAAACTAATGATATTGAACATCTTTTCATGTGCTTATTGGCCATTTGTAAATCTTTAGAGTTCTGGTTTCTAAGACTTGCCTCATGAAGCAGGGATCCCAACTTCTATGGCTAGCCTCGGAGGAGAATGAGGCACCACAGACAGAAGGACAGGAGAAACTCAGAGAGAAATTTTTGCTTCGGAGGCTTAAAGCACCCCAACATTATAACTTCAGACTTCAACAAGGGCCGTGGGAGTTACGAGCCAAGAACCATGGATTATAACCTATACTATCACAGCCTTTATCAGACACATGATTGACAAATTATTTTCTCCCATCCTGTGGATTGTTTTTTCACTTTCTTACTGGCGTCCTTTGGTGCACAAAGGTTTTTTTTTTTTTTAATTTTGATGCAATTTAATTCATCTGTTTGTTTTTTCTTTTGTTGCTTGTGCTTTTAGTGTCATATTTAAGAAACTGTTTTAAAAAGAAAGAAAGAAAGAAACTGTTGCCTGATCTGAGTTCATACAGATTTTCACCTATGTTTTCTTCTAAGAGTTTATGGTTTCAGCTCTTACATTTAGATATTTGATGAATTTTGAGTTGATTTTTGTATATGGTGCTGGTAGAGACCCAAAGTCATTCTTCCGCCTGGGATAGCCAATTGCCCCAGCACCATGTATTGACAAGACTATTCTTTCCCCATGGAATGGTCCTTGTACCCTTGTCAGAAACCAGTTGACCATGCATGTGTGGGTTCCTTTCTGGACATTCAAGTTTATTCCATCATTCTAGCTTCTTATTTTTATTTATTATAAATCAGTTTTGTATTATTTCATTCAGTATTTTATCTTCAAAACTTCCAAAATTATTTGTTGTTTATTTAGTTGATTGAAAATGAACCAGAATCAAATTTGCTGTAGTAAAAATTCACTAAAAATCCAGAGAGAAATGGCTTCATAGCATACAATGTTAGACTATGTTACAATTATGTGCTTTGTTATTAGAATCATTGCTAAAGTTATAAATTTATGAGATTTGAAGAATCCATTTCAATATATCAAAAAAGGAAATTATAACAAAGATATCATCAGACACAATATAGCCTAATATAAAACATAAATGAATACATGAAGTAACAATTTTTAACATTTAACGCTTTCACAAACTTATGTACAATAAAATTAAAATAATACAATTATGCATACAAGTTTTCCTGTGGATCCATTTATCTGCATTGCAAGGGTTGCTAGGTAATAACTGCACAAGGATATGTTTATTCTGGCAAAGATAATTGGTAGGGATAAATAAGCAACAATAGGCACAAATATGTAGCCCTTATTGGCTCCCTACGTTTTGCTAGATAAAGCATGATTTCCTTGCAATGCCCTTTCATCCTTCCCTTCTCCCATATATATTCTTTTTTCTTTTTTTAGAGAGATGGGGTCTTGCTATGTTGCCCAGGCTAGCCTCAAACTCCCGGGCTCAAGCGATCCTACCACCTTAGCCTCCTGAGTAGCTCTGACTATAGGCACGAAACACCATGCCCAGCTTTATTATTCTCTTGTAACACTCTTATATAGTTAACATACCTTTGGAAGCAGTATTACATACACACAAAAGGTAGAAAACCTTGACCTGGTTGGCACTGCTGAGATTAAAAGACCCACCAAAGAGAACAGATTTTCCTCTTCTCAACATTGAAGTAACTTTGTTGCAAGTGTTAATAATATTATGTGCCAAGTTTTGTGGGTGTTTCTAAATTATGGACTTCTTTAAAAGAGTCTGTATTTCCAAAGGATGTGCTACTTGAGGCATCAACTCATGGTTAGAGTGTCTTCTTCATAGTCCTCATATCTATCTTGTGATCCTTTATTATAATAGCTTGAAGATGACCATGAGTAGTCCATACATCCTCCCTCTCCCCGCTAAAAAAATCATCTTATGTACAAACGTAAAAGTATGCCTCCAACAACTAAAACATACAGCACATGTTGGGATATTAATGCTTTGGAGAGATGGTCTGGGTTACAACCACCCAGATCCTCTCATTAGGAAGAACT
Source organism: Lepilemur ruficaudatus (assembly GCA_963574885.1). Taxonomy (NCBI): domain Eukaryota; kingdom Metazoa; phylum Chordata; class Mammalia; order Primates; family Lepilemuridae; genus Lepilemur; species Lepilemur ruficaudatus. The sequence goes on from CAUYRT010047754.1 coordinate 6,316, forward strand.
ATAGATCATGGTTTAATAGAAGAGATTGTGTTACTTGAAGGTAAACATCAAGGGAAAGGAGTAGAAAAATCTATCGCTAACACCACTGGCGATTCAAACAAACTGAACAATAAAGGACACTGATAGCAAAACATTTGATCCTCTCACTGTGCACTTTAGGACCTGCCTTCAGCTTTCATCCTGCCTAAAAGTCATAGAACATTGACATTTTAGGATGCTCCCAAGTCCTGCAGTTCCGTTGTTCCCAGCAGGGGTCAATGTTGCATTCAAAACGGCGCCATTGTCAGTATTACCCTGGTGGGCCTGTGTTCCTTCTCTATTTTCAAGACATAGATATTTTTAAAGAGTCATATACAAATATTTTTTAGCGAAGAAAAACTGAGAAGGCTTGAAGGATTATTCTTTTTGCCACTATCTTCAGCAGAGACATTTCATTGTTGGTAACACTGCTGGAGGCTGCTATCAAAGTCCCAGAGTACGAAATGCATCCCGTAAGTCATCAACCTCATACAGGGGCTGTAGAGAAAGAGAGAAGTAAATTGAGTGAAGAGCTTCAAAACTGAGATGGGGGTGGGGGGACTTCTAAATGGAGTGGATGGCTTTGTAACATTTTGGAAGAAAGTAAATTAGGAGGTGTTAGGTTTGTTCCAGGCGGGAACCTGAAAGGTATGTATAGGACATAATATTTTTTTTTCTTTTTTTTTTGAGACAGAGTCTCACTGTGTTGCCCAGGCTACAGTGCCGTGGCATCAGCCTAGCTCACAGCAACCTGAAACTCCTGGGCTCAAGCGATCCTCCTGCTTCGGCCTCCCAAGTAGCTGGGACTACAGGCATGCGCCACCATGCCCAGCTAATTTTTTTCTATATATTTTTAGTTGTCCAGCTAATTTCTTTCTATTTTTAGAGCAATGTCTCACTCTTGCTCAGGCTGGTTTCGAACTCCTGACCTTGAGCGATCCTCCCGCCTTGACCTCCCAGAGTGCTAGGTTTACAGGCATGAGCCACCGCGCCCAACCAGGACATAATACTTAGACAGTGATCATAAAGCCTGTGAAACAGAAGCCACAGGAGTCTGGAGAGTCTCAGGTAGTAAATCTAACTTCAACCACAGACAGTTGCAGATGCCAAAATTCCTACGGCCCTGAGAAGGATGAAGCTACCCCCTCCCCTATCTCTGCAGGTATTGCCCACTCCCCCTGGAAAAACCCTCTAGAAAACCCAAGGCTTTCCCCTCCTTCATGGTGGATGCTTTTTTCAGCCTCCATCCATCTGCTCAAAAAATCCCAGCATTTTGCTACACCTGAGGCTGGGTGTGGTGGCGCAGGCCTGTAATCTCAGCACTTTGAGAGGCTGAGGTGGGAGGATCGCTTGAGCCCAGGAGTTGAGGCTGCAGTGAGCTATAATCACAGCATCACAGCACTGCACTCCAACCTGGGCAACAGAGCAGGACCCTGTCATAAATAAATAAATAAATAAGAAATATATGACGCTCCAGGAAAAGACTACAGAGGGGGGAGAAAATGAGAAGCAAGGAAGCCCCTTACCAAAAGGATGCGGCGAAGCTGTCTGGAGAGACGAACTGAATTTTCATGCAGCCCCTCCCAGGCCTTGAAATTTTTTTCATGATTTTCTACAAAAGTATTCCAGCAGTAAAAATAATCTTTAAAAGATAAAAAGGGGAGGGTAGGAGGTAGAAGACCGTTGAGGTCTCAAGTCGAAGGAAAAGAAAGAAAACCCTGGCCCCGCTTTCTCATTCCCCCAGGGGCCTCGTCTCCAAGCCATTCGTTCTTTTCCTCATTTCTAATCAGTAATTTTGGCTCCAGAGGTTAACGCGAACCCTCGCACGATTCTTCCCCCTGATTTTCCCCGCTGACCCACGCCATTCTGCATTGCTGAGCCCGCGCACCTTTGAAGGTCATGATGGCGATCTGGACGCCCGCGCGGTGCAGCCGCCGCAGCCCCTCGGGCTCAGCCTTGCGGTCCTCATCGCAGAAGTAGAGGCGCGCGGTGAAGATCCTCAGACTGAGGTTGGGGTTCCCTCTCAGGAAGTCGGCCACGTGTCGGGCACAGTCGTAGCAGGGGCTCCAGGAGGTGAACCAGGTGACGCGGTAGCACCGGCCAGGGTCCAGGTCCCAGTCGGAGATGTAGCGGAGGAAGAGCAATTCCACGTGGCAACCCGACTGGGGAGAGAGCAGGGGGCTCAGATGACGTACACTGAGCTTTATTGCCGTTCTGGTGGCTTTGCAGTCATTCCCTTTTGGGTGCTTGCAGTTATTGTGCTTGCGTTACAGAGAAGTTAAGTGACTTGCTCAAAAGAGCACCCCAGGGAGTGCGGAGCCAAAACCTTCTGTAGCACTCGGCCTGCAGAGTGAAGAAAGGCTACGGAATTTTTTGTGGAATGAAGAGGACGAAGTGAGTTGAGTTTGGAGGAAGTAGCATCGCACTACCGCAGTAGAGATTTGTGTTTGTGAAGTTACTCTTTTGCACCTTTTGAGGAGAAGGAAAATAGCTAGAAAGTGCCTGTTGTGGAAATGCACCTGGACCACTAGGCGGAGGTGGGACAGTTTGTGAGGACCAGTTGGGAGCATCTGAAGAGGGAAAATAGATTATGGTGAGGCAGACAGGCGGATGCTGTAAGAGAACAGGCACTACGATGGGCTAAGAGCAATTAAATAATGTGTTTACTGAATATGTGATCCCTGTGATTGTACTAACAATTGCAATAGTGAGATATAACAGGTACACTTAGTATTGCAGGAAAGTCATTAGTCCCAGGATACGAAGACCTAGGCTCTACATTCTGGCTCCACCACTCCTGTGGCTTAGACAAGTTACCCAGCTCTTGGTTCTTCTATTTCCTCATCTGCGAAATGTTCTGTTGGTGTGAGCATTAAATGAGAGGTAAGTGAAAGTGCTTGGTAAAATCTAAGCCTTCTATAAATAGAATGTATCATGCTACCAAATATGACAGAGATTGGAATGTAAAATAACAGTGATGAGGTAAGTTACTCAATACAAATGTAGGCAAAGAAAATGGCTTAGTAAAACAGCCACCAAGCAGTGATCCAGACAGTGACATTCCACCCCACAGATTCTCCCCTGGGAATCCACAAAGACTAGATGTCACAGCATGTCAGGAGATATCCACAGGCAAGAGCTTATGTAAGCCCATCTGGATTTTGGTGAAGAAGCTTCTTGGAAATGTAGTTCTCTCAGGCAGCTGAAAGATTGATTTAATTAATCAACCAGCCGAGATTTCTCTGAGTTTCTGGGGGTCACCATGTTGAATACATTCACTGGCCTCTGATCTATGTTAGTAGGAGGCAATAGAAATCATTTGGAAAACAGAATTGAGTCTCTGTTAACTTTCCCTAAATTCTTCTTCCTTAATTTTCAAAAATTCTAAAGACACAATTTGTTTTTGTTTTTTGTTTTTTTTTTGAGACAGAGTCTCACTCTGCTGCCCGGGCTAGAGTGAGTGCCGTGGCGTCAGCTAGCTCGCAGCAACCTCAAACTCCTGGGCTCAAGCGATCCTACTGCCTCAGCCTCCCGAGTAGCTGGGACTACAGGCATGCGCCACCATGCCCGGCTAATTTTTTTCTATATATTTTTAGTTGGTCAATTAATTTCTTTCTATTTTAAGTAGAGACAGGGTCTCACTCTTGCTCAGGCTGGTTTTGAACTCCTGACCTTGAGCAATCCGCCCTCCTTGGCCTCCCAGAGTGCTAGGATTATAGGCGTGAGCCACCGTGCCCGGCCGATAAATTCGTTTTTTTTAAAAAAGTCCGTGAATTGAATAAGCCTAAAACTAAACAACGAGACAGAGCCTAATCAGTATCTGGTATTATATAGTTATATTTAAAAAGAATTAAGCCAGACACTGTGCCAAGTGTGTTGTATTTATTAGGTTTATAGTCATTATTTAATTTAATCTTTAAAATAGCCCTTTGAGTTAGAAGTGTATTGGTCCCAAATAAAGAAACTAACATGAAATTCCTCCT
>CAUYRT010047755.1:0-11504 GCA_963574885.1 Lepilemur ruficaudatus
CTGCTGCTCGCGCATCTTGCGCTCCCGCTCCCGCTTCCGTTCTAGCTGCTCCAGGCGATCCCTGGAGGAAGCAAAGGCCGTCACCGCCACCCCAGACAGACAGCTTTCTTTTTCACCCCATGGTGCTTGCTCAAATTTATATACCATGTTCAATCCATAAATGGCTTTTTTTCTTCCTTCCTTAACTTCCCAGCTCCAGGGAGCAACTCTGTTATTTGGTGTTTTATCTTCTGTTTTTCAATAAAGAGACAGAGTCTCGCCCTGATGCCCAGGCTGGAGTGCGGTGGCGTCACCACAGCTCACTGCCACCAATAACTCCTGGGTTCAAGTGATCCTCCTGCCTCAGCCTCCAGAGTCTTCAAATTTTTCACAGAGATGAGGTCTTGCTGTTACCCAGGCTGGTCTTGAACTCCTGGCCTCAAGTGATCCTCCCACCTCAGCCTCCCAAAGTGTTGGGATCACAGGTGTTGAGCCACCACACTGGCCGAAAAATGGCTTTAAAAATGGAAGATACAGGCCGGGCGTGGTGACTGATGCCTGTAATCCTAGCACTCTGGGAGGCCGAGGCAGGAGGATTGTTTGAGCTCAGGAGTTCAAGACCAGCCTGAGCAAGAGTGACACCCTTTTTCTACTAAAAACATTGAAAGAAATTAGTTGGACAACTAAAGAAAAAAAAAATATATAGATATATAATTAGCCAGGCATGGTGGTGCATGCCTGTAATCCTAGCACTCTGGGAGGCCGAGGCAGGCGGATCGTTTGAGCTCAGAAGTTTGAGAGCAGCCCGAGCAGGAGTTAGACCCCATCTCTACTAAAAAAAATAGGAAGAAATTAGCTGGACAACATATACATACATATATGTGTATATATATACATATATAATCAGCCAGGCACGGTGGCACATGCCTGTAGTCCCAGGTACCTGGGAAGCTGAGGCAGGAGGATCGCCTGAGCCCAGGAGTTTCAGGTTGCTGTGAGCTAGGCTGACGCCACGGCACTCTAGCCCGGGAAACAGAGTGAGACTCTGACTCAAAAAAAAAAAAAAGTAGAAGATACATACATGCCTCTCAAGCACTGCTTCTAAAGAGCCCAGCAGAATAAAGTCAAGTACTGGCTGTATGAGATAATCACCTATTAGAAACACAAAAATCTACTGGCTCTGGCACATGTCTGTTAAGTAGCCACACTAGACACCTCCAGAATTTACCGACGTCCACGTGAGAACCTATTTTAAATCCAAAGCGACGGTGAGAAAAACCAGCACAGGCTACAGCAGGGGGCAGAGGAGCCCCAAGGCCCACCCTTCTGAATGGCCGCCACTTCCACCAAGTGGCAAGAATGTGACAGGGCGACAAGTCACCCGGGACGCAGCGAACATCAGTGACTGAAGCGCGTGTCGCTGCAACGTGGAGTGGCCGAACAGCTACCAGTGACCCGTCGGACCTGACCGACTTTTCACGTTCCCGTGAAGTCCCACGCAACCTGAAAACACACGTTTTCAAAAGCTATCCTCACACACACAGAGAAACGAACAGACGTGAGAAATCTGAGCACCGGCGCTGATCTGCCGGACGTCACCGCTGGAGGAGGCTGGAGGAGGGGCTCTGGGATTCTAGGTACTGTTTTGCAAGTTCCCGTGAGTGCAAAACGACTTCAAAATTAAAGGTGCAGTACAACTTACATATAAAACTTAACCACTGAATTCAGCGACTGCGGGTAACTTTACGAGGCCGTGCCGCCAGGAGCTGACTTTAGAACATCTCCCATGTGCTCATCCGCAGCCTGCCTGGCGCCCCGCGGGCGGCCTGTCGTGTGCTTGGATCTTCCGGGCCTTTCTCCAGCGGGCCCTGGGTCGGGTTTGTGTTCCTCTTTCTAGTTTCTTCAAGTGAAAGCCTAGGTTACTGCTGTGACAACTTCCTTTTCTGATGTAAGTACTCATTTAGCTGCACCTCTAAGCGTTGAGACATTGTTTTCTTTTCATTTAGTTCAAAATCTTTCCTACTTTTCCTTATAATTATTCTTTCAAGCCACGGGTCACTCGGCAACGGGCTGCTGAGTTTCCCATGGTGAGAGGGCAGGCTCTGTGTGACTTCGCCTTTCTTCAGCTTGAGGATGGGCTGTATGGCCTGACATACGGGCCACCTCGGGAGACACGTGAGCTGCCAGGTGCGACTGTAAAGGGTGGTTCCCCGGCAGTTACAGGTGGGGTGTTGTGCACTGTTTTTAAGATACAGGGTCTCGTTACATTGCCCAGCCTGCTCTTAAACTCCCAGGCTCCAGCGATCCTCCTGCCCCAGCCTCCCAAGTAGCTGGGACTACAGGCGCCACCACCATGTTCGTCTGAGGGACTGTATTTATGTCACTTAGATGGAGCTGGCTGATAACATCTTACAAATTTTCCACGTCATCACTGATTTTCTCTAGTTGTTCTATGGACAGAGTACTGACATTTCCAACTGTAACTGATGAATTATCTATTTTTTTCAATTCTTTCTTTTTCTTTCTTTCTTTCTTTCTTTTTTTTTTTTTTGAGATAGGGTCTTGCTCTGTTGCTCAGGCTACAGTGCAGTGGTGTCATCACAGCTCACTACAGCCTCCAACTCCCAGGCTAAAGTGATCCTCCTACCTGAGCCTCCCAAGTAGCTAGGACTATAGGTGTGCACCACCACACCTGGATAATTTTTCTATTTTATTGTAGAGATGAGGTCTTGTTCTTGCTCAGTCTGGTCTTGAACTCCTGGCCTCAAGCAATCCTCCCACTTCAGCCTCCCAAAGTACTAGAATTACAGGTGTGGGCCACTGTGCCCATGCTGTTATAAGCTTTAAAAAGACTTTTATAACTATAAGATAATTTATATAAGCCTCATGGTAACTACAAAGCAAAAGCCTATCCTACATATACAAAAGAGAAAGAGCAAGGGATCAAAGCACACTACTACAAAACAAATATCAAATTACAAAGAAAGGTAGTGAGAGAGAAAGAAAGGCACAAAATAACTACAAAAAAGCCAGAAAACAATGTTTAAAATGGGGATGTTAAGTCTTTATCTATCAATAATTACTTTAAATTTAACTGTACTAGGTTACCCAATCAAAAGACATAAGGTTGTTGAAAAGATAAAAAATATAAACTATATGCTGCCTACAAAAGATTTACTTCAGCCTTAAGGACACACATAGTCTGAAAGTGAAGGGATATAAAAGGATATTCCATGCAAATAGAAATAAAAGGAGAGCAGGTGTAGCTATATTTATATCAATTTATATCAGACAAATAGACTAAGTCATAAACTGTAAAAAGAGACAAGGAATGCCATTATATAATGATAAAAGGATCAATTCATCAAGAAGATATAACAATTATAAATATCTATGTGCCCAATAGTGGAACAGTTAAATATATGAGAAAGTATTGAAAGATCTTAAAGGAGAACTAAACAGCAATACAATGATAGTAGGGGACTTCAGTACCCCACATTCAAAAATGAATAGATCATCCCGACAGAAAATCAATAAGGAAACATTGGACTTGAACTACACTTTAGACCAAATGGACCTAACGGTCATATACAAAACATTCCATCTGACAGCAACAGAATACACATTCTTCTTAAAGGAACACACAACATTCTCCAGTATAGAGCATATGTTAAGCCACAAAACAAATCTTAACTAATTTAACAAGATTGAACTCATATCAAGTATCTTTTCCAACGTCAATGGTGTGAAACTAGGAACCAATAAGAGGAGGAAAATTGGAAAATTCACAAATACGTGGAAGTGAAACAACATACTCCTAAACAACCAATGGGTCAAAGAATAAATCAAAAAAAGTAAAAAATATCTTTAGGCAAACGAAATTGAAAATACAACATACCAAAGCTTATGAGATGCAGCAAAAACAGTTCTAAAAGGAAAGTTTGTAATGATAAACCTTACATGAAGAAAAAAAAGATCTCAGTTGGAAAATCTAACTTGACACCTCTAGGAACTAGAAAAACAAGAACAAACAAAGCCGAAAGTTACTAGAAGGAAGAAAATAAAGATCAGAGCTGAAATAAATGTAAAAGGACTAGAAAAACAATAGAAAATATCAATGAAACTGAGTATTTTCTTGAAAAGATAAAAAAATTGACAAACCTTTAGCTACACTGATCAAGAAATAAAGAGAGAAGACTCTAAAAATAAATAAAATCAGAAATGAGAGCGAATACATTACAACTGATACCACAGAAGTACAAAGAATCAATTGTATGAACAATTATATGCCAATGAATTGCATAACCTACAAGAAGTAGATAAATTCCTAGAAATATAAAACTTACCAAGACTAAATCATGAATAAATAGAAAGTATGAGCAGCCCAATAATGGGTAAGGAAATTGAATTAGTAATCATAAACCTCCCAACAAGGAAAAGCCCAGAACCTGATAGCTTCACTGCTGAATTCTACCAAACATACAAAGAAGAATTAATGCTAATCCTTCTCAATTTCTTCCAAAAAAATTGAAAAGCAGGGAGCACTTCCACATTCACTTCAGCAGGCCAGCATTACCCAGATACCAAAACCAGACAAAGACATTACAAGAAAAGAAAATTACAGGACAATATCCCTAATGAACACAGATGTAAAAATCCTCAATAAAATACTAGCAAAACATATTCAATAGCACATTAAAAGAATAATTCACCATGATCAAGTGAGATTCATCCCTAGGATCTTAAGGATAGATTGACAGAAGAAAAATAACATATGTGATATACCACATTAACAAAATGAATAATAAAATTTATATAATCATCTCAAAAGATACAGAAAAGCATTTGGCAAAATTCAATATCCTTTCATGATTAAAAAACCTTTCAAAAAAATTAAGTATAGAAACAACATACCTCTACATAATGAAAGTCATATATAACACCACAGCTCACATCATACTTAATGGTGAAAAGCTGACAGCTTTTCCTCTAAGATCAGTAACAAGGTAAGAATGCCCATTCTCATCATTTCTATTAAATATACTACTGGATCACCTAGACAGAGCAAACAGGAAAGAAAAATAAATAAAAGTCATCCAAATTAAAAAGGAAGAAGACAAATTGTCTCTGTTTACAGATGACATGATCTTATATGTAGACAACCCTAAAGATTCCAGTAAAAAGTCCTTTTGGAACTAATAAATGAACTCATTAAATTGGCAGGGTTTAAAATACATACAAATCAGTTGCATTATACCCTAACAACAAACTGTCCAAAATGAAATTAAGAAAATGATCTATGGTAACCTAATCTTTGATAAACCAGACAAATACATACATTGGGGAAAAGAATCTCTTTTCAATAAGTGGTGCTGGGAAAACTGGATAGCTACATGCAGAAGAATGAAACTGGATCCCTACCTCTCACCTCTCACAAAAATACACTCAAGACGGTTAACAGACTTAAACCTAAGGCATGAAACCTTAAGAATCCTAGAAGATGATGTTGGGAAGAGCCTTTCAAACATCAGCCTACGCAAAGAATTTTTGAAGAAGACACCCAAAGCAGTCACCACAGCAACAAAAATAAACAAATGGGATCTGATCAAATTAAAAAGCTTCTGCACAGCCAAAGAAACTGTCACCAGAGCAAATAGACAACCTACAGAATGGGAGAAAATATTTGTTCTCTACACCTCCGACAAAAGTCTGATAACAAGAATCTACCTAGAACTCAAAAGAATTAACAAGAAAAAATCAAACAACCCCATCAATAAATGGACAATGGAAATGAACAGAAACTTTTCCAAAGAAGACAAAATAATGGCTAGCAAACATATAAAAAAAGGTTGAACATCTCTAATGATTAGAGAAATGCAAATTAAAACCACAATGAGATACCACCTGACCCCAGTGAGATTGGCCTCTATCAAAAAATCCAAAAACAACAAATGGTGGCGAGGTTGTGGAGAGACTGGAACACTCTTACACTGCTGGATGGACTGCAAATTAGTGCAACCTCTGTGGAAAAGAATTTGGAGATTCCTCAAAGAGCTAAAAATAGAATTACCATTCGATATAGCAATCTACTCCTCCAATTTTAGACATAAGAAAAGATACTGTTTATATTGAAGAATTGAAGAACTTCTGGCTTAAGTGTCAGCTCTCCAAAATAGAAGAATTGATCTAATTGAAACTTACAAACTCAGAACTTAGACCAGTGCCCAATACATAGTAGGTATTAGTGTGTATTACTCAGTGATCAATCGTTTAAATATGAGTTACTTTATCAAAACGAAAGGGAAGGCATATTTCTGATCCTCCTTAATTAAACATTTTTAAGGCAGTTAGAGTATGCCTAACTTGATACCACTAAAATGACCAGAATATTCTTCTGGTAGCAAATAAAAATAAGGATATTTCTCCTTTTCCTTCTTCACAGTAACTCCATTCATTGGAGATGCACATTTCTGGAAGATACTAACTGCCTCAGGCCTTAATTTATTTCACTTAAGAAAAGGCAAATCTCTGAGAGCTTCCAAACAGAGGGAACCAAAAGAAAAAAAAAAATGGCAAAAGCAGCAGAAAAATGACCAATTATAAATATTTGCTGAATATGATGCCAAAAAGCCACTCCCTTTCAGTTACGTGTGCCAACTTGGAGTATCATCCCACTAAGAGCCCTGGTGGTGCCTTTGCCTGGTTTATGGAAAGCTTAGGACATTTATGAAGCTGGGAATGAGAGCCAATGCCATAAGTAAATGTAAAGTAAATAATAGTATCTATCCAAATTTAAACCAATATAAGAATTCTAAAAATAATACATCTTAAAATTAAGCTGTAAATAGTGAAGCACTATCACATACATTAAGTGATCCTTTTAACAGCTTTGATAAGAAGGAAAAGTATAATGATCTTCATTTTATAGATAAGGCAACTGAAGTTTAAGTAGATGAAGTGATTTGTCTAGGTTTACAAACCTAGTTAAATGACATGGTCCAAATGGAACCTTAGGACTTTTCTGACTCATAACTTGAGTCTCTTTACATCAAACCACAATAAGCTTTCATAAACAAGCCAGAAAGTCTTCACAAAAATCTCAGAGGACAATTTAATTACTAGAGCCTTTTCACAAAACAAAATCCTAAAATGGAAAGTAACAGAAAGAATCACCATATGTTTCATACATTTTAAAAATGCATATGATGTGTACATAGAATATATTTAATAAATAAATATGAATACTATTGTGTCCTCCTCCTTAATTATATCCCATGTTTCTTCAACAAAAAATTTCAAAACCACTGTTTTATCACAGTTCTATGTTCCCCGAATTTGGCTTTACTAGTAAATCATGGTGAGTGCAGGCGTGGTGTAGGTGTATAAAATACAGGTTCTTGGGCTCCAACACAGAGATTCCAATTCAGGAAGTTCATACTCTGCATTTTAACAAGCATCCCAGGTGACTTTGACTGGCCAAATTTCTAATAGCACCCTAAAAGAATTCTTAGAGAAAAAGCAGTCCAAGAAAATATAAGAAATTACATTCTTATATACTCTTATTAGAGACGAGGACTAATAACTTCTCCTTACCCTGAAGCCAGTGGGGGAGGGGGAACCAGGTTGGGGACCTATTGCAACCTAGTCTCCAAACTTGGCCTAACTTGTCAGAAAAGCTGGTTTCCCCTTAGCACCATATTACAGATAGATGTAAATGCAAAGAGTTTTAATTTGGATATTCTTATCTTCTTAGCTTAAGTCTAAGAAGATAAGATTTACTTGTGTTTTACTGAATTTTAGTAAATCCTCAACACAAGTATAAGATTTGTGATGGATATTTACGTGGCAGCTTTTCCAAAATCCTAGGCAAAAATTGAGACAGGGAAAGGGATTTGGAGTGGGGAGGTGCAGGGAAGAGGGGAAGATCTGACCGAGTGGGAGAAGTCAGCTGGCCCACTGGCTTCCCTGGCCCAGATAGGAGTACACAGAAAAAAAAAAGAATTCTTGAATGGCATTCCTCCAAGTAATACTGAAAACAGTTCCCAAGAGATTCCTAAGCAGGAGATCATAATCATAATCATAATGGTAATAACCATCTACTTACAAGCTGCCTCTTCTTGGAAGGCTCAACTCTTTCTGAAAAACAAAACATACACAAGTTAGATGGAAGAACCCATCTGAGTCCTGTCTGGCTAAATGTCCTGGGAGATTTATAGCAATTATCTTAATAACAGCAAAGACTAAGCATTTCTAAATGATAATCTTTTTTTTGTTTCTTAAATTTTAGTGAAATAAACAGCAGTCAGGTTAACTATTGCCTTTTATTCTTCCTTCCTAAAAAAAATGTCTCAAAGAATACTTGCAACACTTTTCCCACTAGATGGAACCATCTCGCCAGTGTAGACTCCAGGCACTCTTCGGGCCAGCCATTAACTGCTGATGAATTGTAAAGGATTCACATCATCAGGGGCAGGGATACAAAAGGAATGAAACAGGAATTTTTTTTTTTTTTTTTTTTGCAGGGGAGATAATCAGAAAATATTTTAGACACAGAAGAATCAAAAGTAAAAAAAAAAAAAGTATAGAAAGTAATATAACAAAGAGATGACTACATCACTGGCATGAGAAATAACTGTCACAATAAAAATTGGGGCCCCTGTAACTTGCTTTCCATATGAATCTAGTCCTACCCCCCACCAGTCCCGACTTAACAACTATTCTTAATTTGTTATTTATCTTTTCCATACCCATCTTTATATTTTATTATATATATTCATAAATAATTAGTATTGTTTTAAATTATAAATACATGGTTTCATATTATATATATTCGTCTGCTGATGAGAGTCAACTTCATGAAAATTAGGAGATATATATTTTAGTTCACTAATCTTTAGACAGCAGTCCAGTCTATTTATTTAACCATTCTCTAGTAAATGGAAATTTAATTTTCTTTGAGTCAGAGTCTCAATTGTCACTCAGGCTAGAGTGCACAGGTGTCATCACAGCTCACTGCAGCCTCAAACTCCTGGGCTCAAGCAATCCTCCTACCTCAGCCTCCTGAGTAGCTAGGACTACACGTACGCAACATGATAGCCGGCTAATTTTTCTATGTTTTCTTTTTTTTTTTTAGTAGCGATGCTTGCTCAGGCTGGTCTCAAACTCCTGAGCTCAAGCAATCCTTCTGCTTTGGCCTCCTAGAGCTAGGACTACAAGCATAAGCCACTTCACCCAGCCAGAAATTTAATATTCTTTCCATGTTTTTCTTCTCCATCAAAACAACGCCCCATAAACATTCTTGTACTTATTTCCTAGTGCACATGTACAAAAAGTTTCTTGGAAATATACACTTAGATGTGGAACTGCTGAGTCATAACGTGTCAGATATTCCAAATTGCTTTGCAAAAATTATACCAATTTATCCTCCTCCAACATTTTTTAAGCGTTCTTTTCTTTAATACCATTTACTAACTGGTCGTAAGAGGACCATTATGCCCAAATACAAATATCTTCCAAGCTCTGGTAACAAACAAACCTGCCGTGATGCAAAAAAATCTGCCTTTGATATGTAGCAAATTCACCAATACTATCATTCTGGGCATTACGGTATTTTACCACCACTTATTGACACTTAAGCATTAGTCTATCTGGAGGTCAGAAGCCAAGGGTGAAACCAGTATACATGCAGGGATGGTATTCCTATGTAATTCTAACATACTTCACTCTTCTTTACCATTTGCTTGTTCTATCAAATTTCCATGGCATCACCTTGAGAACAGGTTACATGACAGAGTATTTACATTATACAATTAAGAAATGTAGGAAAGAGCACAAAATCTTAACTTCAGAAAACTAGGTTCATGTCATGGCTCAGTAACATGTAACTCTGTGACCTGGGATCTTACCTACTTCAAAGGCCTAGATACAGTGGTTGTAAACGTCAAATAAAATAATGCATATGAAAGTATTTTATTCCATAAATGATAGGTCTTATTATCAAATGAGTTTGAGGAACAGTAAAGACAGCTTTATAATACTAACAGGATATTTTTATATGATATAAAAAACCCAGGGCTCAGAGTCAGAAAAATATTTAAACATAATTCCAAGCAGGGCACGGTGGCACGTGCTTCTAATCCTAACACTCTGGGAGCCAGAGGCAAGAGGCTCATTTGAGCCCAGGAGTCCGATACCATCACGGTCTCAAAAACAAAACAAAACAAAATAAATAATTCTGCTGTTCATTTTCTCATAAAATCTTCATCAGTCATTAAATCTGTCTAAATCTCATTTTTCTTACCTACACACCTGAGATAAAAATATCTACCCTGTTTATCTCACAAAAGTTATCCTGAGGCTAGAATACAAAAATACATTTAAAAGTTTAAGGTTAGACACTTTGGGATATCATTAGTCATGAGAAATTGCATTTTTCTAATCTGACCCACTAGCAGCAAAGCTCTACAGCTAATGTATGAGGTACTAGTCTCCAAAAACTAACTTTTCCAACACTCCGCCTCTATCACTCCACCCCTAACACTCAAGGATATATTGTTTTAATAGTCTCTATAATTTTATTACCGTTTGGATCCCTCAAACTGAAGCACTTTGATATTTCCTGCCAAAAATGATACTTTCCAGAGAGCTTTAAGTAATATATGACTGTATTAAACAAAATAAAAGATCTTAAACTATAAACTGAAGCTGCAAAGCCATACACACTAAATCCTATATAACCACTCACTCCCTTTCAGTTGTCCACAAAGCAAACTTCTAAAGGTATTACATAAAAAATGACATGGTGTCATTCACATAGACCCATGAAGAATTACTGCCTATATGCATTACTCATTATTCACAATGACTAAAGCCATAAAGTATGTCCAAAGAAAAGACAAAGGTCAAGTGTCCAAAGGCAGTAATCACTACCCCCACAAGTAAATATGCAAGCCAAGAGTCACAAGGCTGTGCTTGTCCTTTATGTCAACTGTCACCAGCACTGAGATTACTATGGGTCAAAGCTGTCTCTGCCTACGGTAGCTCACTCCCTAGGCTTCCGTCACACTTTCCATTGAATTCTCACTCATACACCCACACACACACACACACACACAAACACACATGTGCAGCAGCACTCTTCCTGGAGAAGGAAATTAACAGGCTCCAAGAAACATATCTCAATCTTCTACTCCATTGGAAGTAGACAGAGGGTTGGATTTTGGAGACAAATAACTTTTCTTTTTCTTTTTTTTTTTTTTTATTTATTTTTGAGACAGAGTCTTACTCTGTTGCTTGGGCTAGAGTGCCATGGTGTCAGCCTAGCTCACAGCAATCTCAAACTCCTGGGCTCAAGCAATCCTTTTGTCTCAGTCTCCCGAGTAGCTGGGACTACAGGCGTGAGCCACCATGCCCGGCTAATTTTTCCTATATATTTTTAGTTGGCCAATTAATTTCTTTCTATTTTTAGTAGAGACAGGGTCTCGCTCTTGCTCAGGCTGGTTTCAAACTCCTGACCTTGAGCAATC
>CAUYRT010047756.1:0-58912 GCA_963574885.1 Lepilemur ruficaudatus
CAGAGGCCTTCTGCTTGAGGGCAGAAGTTTGAGACCAGCCTAAGAGTGAGACTCCCCCGTCTCTATAAAAAAAGAAAGAAAGAAAAGAAAAGGAAAGAAAGAAGAAAGGAAGAAAGAAAGAAAGAAAGAGAGAGAGAGAGAAAGAAAGAAAGAAAGAAAGAAAGAAAGAAAGAAAGAAAGAAAGAAAGAAAGAAAGAAAGAAAGAAAGAAAGAAAGAAAGAAAGAAAGAAAGAAGGAAGGAAGGAAACAAAAAATTATCTGGGTATGGTAATTAGCTGGGCATGGTGGCGCATGCCTGTAGTCCCAACTACTTGGAGGCTAAGGCAGGAGGATCGCTTGAGCCTAGGAGTTTGAGGTTGCTATGAGCTGTGATGGCTCCACTGTACTCTAGCCTGGGCAACAGAGTGAGACCCTGTCTCAAAAAAAAAAAAAAAAAATGTGATGGGAGTTACAGTCTACCAGGGTGGAGTCTAGACTTCTACTGGCTCTCTTGAACTCCCTGCTCAGCTGTCATATGATTACCCTGGTCTAACCTGCTGGAGCATGACAGACACATGGAACAGAGATGGGGCCCTATCCAAGATGGGGCCATCCAAGACTAGCCAGCCTGTAATCGATCTCCTGGCTGGTTGTAAATTCCTAAGTAAGGCCCAGACAAATCACTGGTTCTTGGCCCAAACCAGAAGAACCACCCCTCCGAGCCAAGCCTAAATTGCTGACCTCCAGAATAATGAGCTAAATAAATGATTATTATAATCCACTAAATTTTGTGATAGTTTGTTATATAACATTAGATAACTGTTTTTGGCATGGTAGATCAAAGAGGTACTAGATTAAAACACGTAAGTTTCAAGTTTTAGTTTTTAAAGTATTCAGCTTCTGATGTAAAGCCAATATTCTAGGTATACTAAATTTTATCTTCATATATTGTCCTTGCTTCTTTAGCTTTATGTATGAAATGCCCTTCCCAAAGATCCAAATTAGACTTATCATTCAAACCCAGATCACATAGTCCTCCTCTTCCATGAAGCCTTCTATGATTTCCTCAGTCTACTCCTCAGAACATTCTAGAATTTTAGTTTCACTTATATAATGCCACATGACTTTTTCCCTTGGATTTGTTGTTGATGCGAGGCATTTATCCACCTCTTCCAAATGGCAAACATGGTATCTTATTCATTTTTGGAACCCTCAAATCAGTAACATCTTGACAAAACTAAGCAATCCAGAAATATTGGAATGAATAAATATGACAGGTAGGCTACAAAACCACTCTGGACCCCGGCCTCCCTCACTATATTCTTGTTGTTGTCATTGGGAGTATTGGGCTGTTCACAGAACACTTAAACAAATATAAAGGTTTAATTCTTCTAATTATTACAGCTATTATATTTTTCCTTTATTTCTATGAATTTCCCCTTCCTGTAAAATTTTTATATTCTGTAAAACAGGATATTTTAAGCTATTTAAATACATAATAGCAGTAAAAACAATACAAAGATTATTGGGTGTGCTAAGCTTTTAAGGTAAAATTACCTTTTCAGTATTTATTAATTCTAATAGAGACTATTTTAAAAAGAATCCAGATTTTTTTTCCCCTTGCCTCTTCATTCATAAGTTGTGTTTCTGGTATAGAAACTCAAGTCTTTGAATTTATATAAATGTGAGTTTATTTCAAGGTCTTTTACACATATACAAATATAAGAAAAGGTATTAGGTGAATTTAGTTAATTTCTTTAAAATTAGGATACATAATTTAACAGTGCACATTTTGTTGGCTTTATTAAAGTAGTTTCATTAGGTCTTTTAGAAATGACTAAAATTACATTTCAATTTTATCTAAGATGTTTTCCTGCTGTGCATTGCTTTGCTGTATTGGCTAATTTTTGTTACTGTTTCTCTGCTACATAAAATTACAAATATCAAGTCACCCTTCATATCAATGAAATGAGAAAAATTTTCGAATAGCAGTTATGATTTGGTCAAATGTGGTTTCCAATAATGATTATGGAATAGTAATAAAGGTGGGATGATGACTGCCTGTTTACCAAAGACATTTTGCTCAAGTTATTTAATCATATAATCCACTTAAACTCAGGCAAACTAGGCTCACTTACTCCATTTTCTCAGCTGCTACCAAAAATATTAGCAGATTGGATCAACCTCTGGTTCCTTCCGTATCTGCTTCAGAATATGAATAAAGCTTTTCTACCCTTGCACCCTTGCATGTATGAACTCAGAAATATCTACACTAGCATTTCCCAAACCGATGTCCGTGAGTCACTAGAGATTTGAAGACGTATTTTTGGACAGCCCATAAAATTTTCTAAATGTCGTTATTTTCATCTCTTTTATACTTTAAATGCACACACACTCTTTTAACTATTTATAAACAAAAGAACATATTTTGCAAAATAATAAAGTAAAAGGCATTTTCTTAGAATAAGGCTTCAGATTTAAACTGATATTTTTACACATTTGGTGTCCAACAGAGATAATCACAAATTCAAAATAATTTGTCCCTTTAAAAGTAGTTCATTTCATTTATCCCTCAGGATGGAGAAACATTAGTCTGTGACTTAAGTGGATAAACTTTTTACTGAAATGACTCATGCAGACAACACATTAGTTTATTCCCTCAATGAAATAAAAATGTATTGCCTAGTATGAGCCCAGCATGATGACTGATACTGCCATAGTGATGGTTTCAATAGAGTAAGGAAAATTGACAATAAACAAAGAAACCAATAAACAGGTCCTTGGAACTGGTGGTACTTATAGACAAAGACAACGTGCAAAATAGCAGGCAGTTTTAAGACCAGCTTCCGGATCACTTGAATGAGTTCAGTGGGTGACTGGAGTGTGTCCCCAAGGGCAGATATCTGCTTTGCATGATTTGAAGCTCTGGTTTAAATAACTTGGAACCTCTAAGAATTCTCATGCGTAGAATTCTAATGCTTAGGCTTGCGTGCATATGTAGCAGACTAATATTCCACCTCCTATGATTGGTGGCAGGACTGTTAAATTGTGTGTTTTCTGTATAAATTGAATAGAATTATAATAAATAGTGATGAGCATCATTTTGAATCAATGTATGATATGAGAAAAGTAATTCAAAATTTGCTTTTAATGTGTTCTAAGAGTAGGAAAAATTCACTATGTCTTTATATCTATCTTGCAAAAATGTTGAAAGGTTATTAAGTTTTAGAAACTTTATAAGAATCTCAAAATATATAGAAGTTTCACCCATATGGTTGCCATTTCTGTACTTTGTTCCGCTTATATACACAATCAGACACTTAGAGGCTGTCCTCATTACTAGTGCCCAAGCAGAATTCATGGTGCTTTCTTCTAATCCCATAGAAGTTTTTGATATCCTCATTATAGCATTTTGTATCACAGTTGGTCATTCGTACTTTGTTTTGCTCCTGGTGGCTCTGTGATGTCAAAGTCTAAACAACACTATTTAACAATTTTTATACGAGTATTTATTATTTAATAGGCACTAATCAAAGCCCTTTGTAAATATCAACTGATTTAACATTCACGACAACATAAGGCAAATACTATTATTATCCCCATTTTATGGATGGGGAAACTGAGACATAAAGTAGTTAAGTAACATGTCCAAGGTCAAACCATAAGTGAGTGGTAAAGCCAGGATTTGGACACAGTCAGACCAACCTTAGAGGCTGTGCCTTAATCACCACATAACGATGCATCTCATAGGTAACAAGAAATATTAGCTGAGCAAATGAATTATAATTCTCATGGAAAAATTAGATGCTTCTTGAAAAGAGCCTGTTAATAGTGCTGTGATGGTGAGTTTTATGTCATCTTGACTAGGCTAGGTTACAGTCCCTAGTTATTTAATCAAACACTAATTTAGGTGTTGCTGTAAAGATATAGATGTGGTTGCCATTTGTTTACCTCAAGTTGACTCTGTGGAAAGAAGATTACTCTCTATAATGTTGGTGAGCCTCATCCAATCATAAATCAGTTGGAGGCTTTCAGAGTAAATATTGAGGTCCTAGAAAAGAAAGAATTCTGCTCAAGACTGCAACATTAGCTCCTGCCTGAGTTTTCAGCCTACTAGTTTGTCTATGGATTTGGACTTGTCAGCTCGCATAATTGCATGAGTCAATTCCTCAAAGTAAATACAGTCATGGATTTCTTAACGATGGGGATACATGCTGAGAAATGTGTCCTTAGATGATTGTCATTGTGTGACCATCATAGAGTGTACTTATACAAATCTAGGTGGTGTAGCCTACTATACACCTAGGCTGTACAGTGTTGCCTATTTCTCCGGGCTACAAACCTGTACAGCATGTTACTGTACTGAATACTGCAGGCAATTATAACAATGGTAACTATTTGTGAATCTAAACATAGAAAAGGTACCGTAAAATATTAATACAATATTATAATCTTATGGGACCACCATCATACATGAGGTCCATTGTTGACCAAAATGTCATTATGTGGCACATGACTAGGTAGTCACATAGATAGATAGATAGAGATAAAAGCACCAACCAGGAAACAGAAACTAAATAATCTGCACTTATTTAACAAATAATATTTTATTTATTTATTTTTAATTAACAACCCTGTGAGATTGTTATTATTATCCCTGGTTAATAGATGAAGAAAATAGATACCAATGTTTTGACTTTCAGTTTGATTCCTACTGTATACACATCTTATTTCAGGACTTGGCTGCTTTGGAAATAAGGTCTGCCCTTCCCAGAATTTATCAAACCAGAAGAATGTGTTAGTGGGTTCTTCTTTGTTCGTGGGTCTTCCTTTGCCACAACACCCTTTCAAAAACAGGTTTACTATACCAGGAGGCATCTGAAGACATAGCCATATCTGTGAATAAAACAAAGATGTGAATCATTCAGATTTCAACAAGAAAGGGAGGGGAACATAGAGCCAAACTGTTGTGAGAATATCTGGGGATTAACAGAGCACAATAACCCAATTAAATAATAGTAATAGCAAACATTTACATCCCGCTAACTATGTGCCATGCACTCTTCTAAGCATTTTACACATATGAGCCCACTTATTCATCATGATATCCCTATGGAGAAGATACTCGTATTGTCCCCATTTTAAAGATGAATTAAGGAGAGCCAGGACTGGAATCCAGGTAATAATAATTAGTTAGAGCCTACTCATAACTACCACATATTGCTGCCTGATTGGTCGGTACACTTAAGTATTGCGCTGTAGAGTTGGAATGGGTCAAATAAATGTATGAACAATTATTGAAAACTTATTATGTGATAATTATATACAAATTATTCTACTTAATAGTCACAAAAGTATTGTGAACTAGGTACTTTTTTCCTAGCTTAGCAAATAAATAGCTTCAAATTATTTTAATTACTTGTAGAACGTTACATGAGCAATAATTGGTGGTGACAGATTGAAGCTCATGTCTGCCTGGCTCTCAAAAGCTTGCCTTTCCCACCATGCTGCTAGGCTACTAATTGACCAGCCTCAAAGAGGTTTATTCCAACTGAGAATATTCAAGCCTTAGACCTGCTATAATAGCATTTGCTCACAGATCAGGTCCTCACAACTGTGCCTTGCAGCCCATCTCAGAAACATACCAGTTCATACTCCTTTTCAGCCCTGCTTTGTACATGGCAATGAATTCAAATAACTGCATGATATTCTGGTATTGGCATGCTGTGAATCATGGGAAGTTATTTTTTGTTGTGGTTGTTATTGATTTCTATGATGAAGAGCAGGTATTAGAGTGTCTCCTCTGCCCTCCTCCAAAATTAACCTTTTCTAGGATTTTCCATTTTTTAAAGTGCATCCGGAATTCAAGACAAGAAGGTTATAGAGAAAGGGAGTCAAAAGTTTTTTTTTTTCTTCTTTCAGTAGCTTCAACTGAATTTCTGAAGACCAGATGTTATGCTTATGGAAAGTCTATCCATTTATATTTTTTCTATTTTTTTCTCCTTTCCATTCTTGCTTACTTTCTTTTTCTTGCCCATAATATCATCTTCCCAACATCAGATGCAATGATTAAAGGACTTCATTAATGGTAATTATATGTTAAAAGTTAATCTAGGGCAATTCTTTTCTCCATCTTCCTTATCTCGTTATATATCCAATAGAAATGGCTGCATCACTGAATTAAATTTAGATATCTTGTGTCATACTATAATTAAGTCAATACAGCTATTCCAAGGGGATTATATTTTGGGGATAGACAGCCCATTATTAGAGGTTTATAGAAACCACTCTCATCTGTTTGGTAAAAAATGATGAGACCTCAAATATTATTTACCATCCAGAGTTCAACATCATTGAACTATCAAGTTATAATTAAGGCTATAAAAGTATTTTCAAAAGTAGAAAACTATAATATTGTCAAAGTTTGATCAGACAACAAAAGCAGTGCAAAACTTCAGCAAAGTTTACTATAAGCCCTACAAATGCAAGCATTTAAGTGTGCCCTACATAATGGAAAATATTATAATTTCCAATCATTGTCTGTGTAATGTTAAATCAGAATCAAAAAGTTAAAAGGTGGAGAGAAAAGGACAAACTTCATACTCAGCTTTTATATTTCCTATCATTACAATCTAAGACCACGTAATAATAGTGTCTTAGATTTTATGTATGCCTAAAAATGAAATCATCATATTTTAATGACTTGAAATAACAGTTTTCCTTTTGAAAGAAAAAAATGCATTTTATATCAAACCTGAACTTTTACTTGTAATTTTAAAATTATGCAACACTTTCCTCAAATAAAGCATGTTTTCTGTTTGTTTCCAGAGGAAGGCAAGAAAGAATGATTTTCCTCCTAAATCTTTTTCTTTAATTTGTTTATCTTGTACTCTGAAATTATTTTTAATTCTTT
The DNA here is from genome assembly GCA_963574885.1 of Lepilemur ruficaudatus. Classification (NCBI taxonomy): domain Eukaryota; kingdom Metazoa; phylum Chordata; class Mammalia; order Primates; family Lepilemuridae; genus Lepilemur; species Lepilemur ruficaudatus. The sequence continues at coordinate 6,893 of CAUYRT010047756.1, forward strand.
GTTTATTTCCTAATGTAAGCATATCAAAATCAATGAGAACATTGCTATTCATATAATAGATGTATAATAATACTTTTTGGTTGAAAGTGTATAGACAGATCATTGAAGAGTTCTCAATTTGATGGATAGCTAGATTTTATTTGTAATACTACCTTTATTTACCATATATTTAGTAATATATTTAGTTAATATTTGTGATAGGAATTAGAACAGGAAAGCTAAGGTCAACGTAATGAACCAAGAATACAGATGAACTAACAGTTATTGAATGCCAGATAATTTATTAGGTCTTTTTGTTATTTTTAATTCCTGCAAGATATTGCTATTTTGCAGATGAGGCTTAGAGAGGCTAATTTATTACCCAGGGAAATAAATTTATTTTCCATTTGTTTATGGCTCAGAGAGGTCAACTTATTTCCCAAGGAAATATAACCAATGTTGTATAGAGTAGGCACTAAATACCATGCAAGTTTGTTGCCAAATCCCAAGATTTTTCCATTACATCCCATTTACATTTTTTCCCATTCATGATTTTCTCATGGAATTAGAATGAGATATTGATAGCAAACATTATTTAATAGTTTTTGTTAATTTTCAATGAAACTTTGCTCATTTCCTTCCATTTCATATACAGCCTGGACAGCAAGTAGTGATTAAACATGGTGACATATTTAGAACCAAGTGTTGCATTCCTTAATGAAGTGAAATTTTGAATGGCATTGATACTATAAATAATAACACCTGAATTTATTTAGTGCTTCTAAGTTATTCAAGGGCAATTGTTTTTAGTAACATAATAGGATAGATGAAAGAGATACTCTGATTTCCATTTTTATAAATGTGGAGCACCATGTCAAGAGAGATGATTCGCCAAAAGTCAGGTAGCTAGATGGTGGCACACTGGGACTAGAAGCTATTTTTCTTGACTCTAGTGGTCTGATATTCTTCCTGATTTCCTTCTGTCTACCTTCCCCTTTCTACTCCATGAAACTCCCCAAATCTACTATCTATGACAGAGCTACTCATATCCTTATACAGTTTTTATTTTCCTATGGTCTATAGAAAAATATTTAAGCTCTTTAACTCATACTTGATATGACCCATAATCTGCCCCTCAAATATCTTTGCAGTGTTATTTATACTACTCCCTTCCTAGTTCTTCTTACTTTTCTTCTCCAGCCTGAAGCCACACATATTTTTAACTACTTAATCTAAGTAGTAGATTAAGTTACCACTTTCTTCAAATTCTTTGTGGTGGAAATCATATTTGCTTTTCCTAAAAGCCATTCCTATCCTGCCATGGTAATGGGTCTGAAAGTTAGGCCTGTGATGCAAATTAGGCCAGTAAGAGTTTTAAGTTGGATTTTTCAAAATGGAGTAATGATAACAAAGCAACTTTCTTCTCTGGTCATTAAATGGCAGCTGGATGAGCTCTAGCAATTCTTAGCCATGGTTGCAACCCTGTGGGAAGCTGTTTGGGGAGAATGTGGAGGTTCTCCCCAAACATACAGCACACAATTTAAAGAAGGAGAGGTTACAACAATGAATCGGGAAGACCTCGGTTTATTGAAGGAAATTTTGAATAGGCCTGTGGATCCTATAAGGGCAGCTGGTCTTCATCCAACTGCTGAGCAGATTGAGATGTTTACATTTACATTTTTGTTTGGGGAGAATGAAACTGACATACAATGAAAAACAAAATGAGAAGCAGAGAGGAATTCATCATGGCTTTGAGCACCTCTTTGGGCATTACTGTCCAGATTCACCCTTACCGTTCTCAATTTGTGAATCAATAAAGTGGTGTTTTCTTATTAAAGTTGATTTGATTTGAATTACTGTCACTAGCCACCCAAGATTATGGCTCACACAACTATCAGTTTCGTGTGCATGCTGTGAGAACCAATTCCAATCATTAATGCTATCTTCAAGTACCCAATTTGAAGATAGTTGGCATTAAGTAAATGTGTACTTAAAATTGTCATTTGATTCTTTTGCCTTTTGGATGTTTAGAGATGATATATAGTAGTATGTGATATAAAGAAAGTATAATAATGAATGTGATTATTCTGATATTAATGGGATGATTATCCTGGAGAAAGCATGGGTATTGCATTCTCACTTCTGCTCTTAATTTTATTTTTTTAATAAAATGCAAGCTGTCTTTTCTTGAGTGCAGGACTCATGTTATGAGAAGAATTGACTTCCATGAGCTATAAACCACTGAGGAGTGTGACAAATTGCAATGGCAAGGCTGTATTTGTACTTCTTGGTACAGAAGTTTGTGATGGGACTTTGTGGACTATAGTACAATCCTTGTCTTGCTCAACTCAAACAGCAGAACACTGAAAAGCACAGATGGCATTTAATAAGAATTTATTATGCAAGGGAGTGTGTTCTATAACGATTTTAGGTTCTGTAATGGGGGGAGGCTTGCTACAAAGAAAGAGGCAATAACTACATGCTTACCCTCGATATGAACACTGAGATACATTAAGGTTATAGTAAGAAGGATATGAAACTATTTATTATTAACTGATACCATCCTTATCTACATGTGAAAACTGACGTGATTAATTGAGGCAATGATTTGGAAAAGGAGGCCACAGTTTTCCCTCAGTTATCTGGATCCTCTCACAGAAGAGTGGTGGAAACAAGAATGATCATAATTAGCTCAATTACCTCAATTTTCATCTTCACTTTGGATGTGTGGACATGACCTCCATTTATTTTTGCAATTCAGTCTGTATAGTTGTGTTGCAAGCTTGGTGAAGCCTGACCTAGTCAAATATTTGTCCTTTAATGGCTGAAAGCCAACAAAAAGCGTGATTTAAAGCTTAATATCCATAGATGAGGCTTGTGTATTTTTATTTTTTTGGAAGGATATAAATTGTCTGTGGAGTGAGGTGGTTTCGTATTTGAAAAATATTGACTTTTATCATGTGTTGCATAATTAGTCTATACTCACTTGAAAAAAAATTGCACCAATTTTTCAAAAGAAGGAACACTTTTAACTCTCTGTATTTTGTGTAGTTGGGAGGAGAATGGACAGCAGCAGAGGAGCAGTTGATAGGTTTGGTTGACATTCATGATAGAGAAATTTTTCTAGAGGAAAACCTTCAGGCACAGCAGTCCTCCAAGAGGCAATAAGTATCTCTAGCAACCTAGGATTCTAAAAATAGCAGCAGTAGCAGCAACAACAGAAGCAGCATTTGTAAACCAGAAGGTATTCAATACAAGTTTGAACCATAGGAGGGTCTATTTAGTGCATTTGGGTGTTTTTAAACCTCTTTGCCAAGTAAAAATGCCAATTAAGTTCCTTAGGGGTGTCTAAGGTAAATACGTGTCTGTGCCTTAGATTACATTTTCATATATGCCCATATAGACACATATATATTTATATAGAGAGCATCTTAGAAAGTTGTTTGGTCCCTAAATGATTCAATTTTCAGTATTATAAACTACTCAGTGTTTTGATTGTTTTTGTTTGTTTGTTTTTTTGTTTTTTGTTTTTGTTTTTTTTTTGCTATGGAGGGGAAGTCTTCTAAATAAATTCAGGAGAAAAGATCTGAATAATTTTGCCCCTTTACTAGTTGGGCTATTATTCTGGCTTCAAATTTGTATCTTGTCAGTTCAGATATAAGTGAATCAAGAACATATACTCAAGCCCTTAAAAGGCATTCGTATCGTAACATCAGCAATCACATTGTGTTTTCTGAGTGTTTGATGAGAATCCCAAACAAATGTCACCAGTCTTCCCTAGATATTCTGACTCATTCCCCTATCAGTGCAATGAATGGATGAATGTATTTTTAAAGAGTAAGTAGGCTTTGTTTTGTTTTGCTTTTTGCTGTTGTTGTTTAACTTTTGCAACAGTTCATGTTTTGGGGACTGGTTTAAGAGAAGACATTTCATTGTAGCAATTGCAATTTTAACAACAGATAAAACTCTTGGTAGCAAATATCCAGTGGGGTAGAACTAAAATCTGGAAGTAATCAGCAACCCGTGAGCATCAGAAATTCCTCAAAAAAACATTTAAACACAGCTGGAGTTTGCTGGTAGTTGGGATAAGATTCAGGTACCTAATCCCTTGGGGTTAGTCGCCATACCCCTTCTTCCTTGTCTTGGATGTGGAACTAAAAAGCCCCAGGGTGCTGATGGTTGCAAAGAAACTATGGCATCTGACACCTGCTGGGAGCAATAAATAACTCTGTCTGTTGATTTGTTTCTATCCTGCTCACTACTAGAGTGGCAGTCTTTTCTTCTGTGCTGAGTTTCAGGAGAGATCAGCTCTGTTTTCACATGTAAACAAATCTGGTAAGTAAGAGAAGACGTTGTGTTCAGTCATTTTTGACCTACAATAAGGTAAATCTTCATTTCTAAGAATTATGGTTGTAATTTTTCTGAAGACAACATCATTCCAAATCAGGCTTTTGAAATGGGCTTGGTTCAGCTGGTCCTTTCACTGTTGGATGATTGGTTTCCAGTTAACTAATTAAAATTTGTTATTCCTGATGATTTGTGTAGGCAGAGTTACTTAATACTTCATATCGACCAGTCTTGTACAGTTATATTTAGGGTTGCTTACAATTCTATTTGGAAGGAAACAGATGCTAATAAACAAAGAGATGACTATCTCTTTTTATCTATGGTGCTTCACAGAACAATGAACACACAATAGCCCAGAAATCACCTGATATAGAGGCATATAAAGGCATACAAACGTGGCACTGTCTCCCTTGTTTTCTGGTCTGTTCACTTTCTATAGAAGTGAAATTCATCAGAACAAATCTCTCAGTTAGCAAGAAAAAGAGAAAATCAGATAGTCTCTAACAAGCTCTTTCTTAAATTCTAACATGCACTCAATCTGTCTAATTATTTGCTTATAGAAGCAATTACTCTAAACTCCCCCAATTTAAAGTAGCCATTGAATTCCTTGCTAAAATTCACACTTTTCTCTATTTGGCAAGTAAACCAGAGCACAATATTTTGCATTCTGTTAAAATGTATTTTTCCCCCCACTGTAAAATGAATGAAAATGTGTTTCATGCCATATGCCTGATATTTTCTAGTTGTACTTGTTCACATATTTTTGACTCTACAATATCTGGCACCGTGAGATGCAAATCCCAGGCACTCTTCAGATACAGTCTCACTGAAAGGAGAAAAGAAAACAAAGAAATTGGGTAAAATCTGTTTAATTTCAATTACTAACAAGGTCAGTAAGTTTTAAAAGATGTTTTCCATTTGATTTACTTAGAGCAAGTGAATACTCTTTTATATTATAGCAACATTATGTTTAACTAGAAATTTAAGTCCAAATGGTCCTTATCCTTTTAGAAAGTCTCTCTCTCTCTCTCTCTCTCTCTCTCTCTCTCTCTCTCTCTCTCTCTCTCTTTTTTTCTCTGTCCCTCTCCCTGGATATTGGTAGCAACTAAGGTTAAACTCTTTCCAAAGGAGAAAATCATCATCACGGTAGGCACTGAGGAAGCCTATCAAAGGAGGAGGCATAGTGCATAGTTTATCCTTTAATTTTTGCATTCTCTTCAAGGTAAACTTTCACCAATGGCCTCAACTAACAGCCTTCCCTGAATCTCTGAATGAATGAATGACAGTTGGTGCTCAATCTATTTCTCCTCTAGCTTTTCCGTCTCTTTTGTAGTACTTATAAACCCTTACTATAACAAGGAAAATACCTAGAAAAATATACCTCTGAATATTAACAATGGTTATATCTATATGGTAACATATGGGTAATTTTTGTTTCATTTTTCATCATTTCTAATACTTTTACAGAGAAAGTAGGTTATTGGTATAAGAGAACTTCAAAATTAGGTTATTTTCAGAATGCATTTTCTCTTTGAAAACATGGTACCAGAAATCTATAACACCCTAATTACCTACTCATTAATTCTTTCTACTAACATTTATCTAATGTCTGTTACACACCAGCCTATCCATTCATCATCAAAGACCCAAAGTTACCTAAATACAGTTCTTCCCTTCAAGGAGCTCACAGCTTCATCATTGCTTTTCCAATATTGTCTTTATACTGACCATAACTTTCATCTTATATATTTAATAGTTTTAACTCTACATTTTTACAGTGCTCACCATTTCTATGAACTTCATCCTGATGCAACCAGCATTTCCTCTTGACATTAAAATTGTTATTGCTTGATAAGATATCTGTGGATTTTCATCTTCCTATAAACCCTTCAATAACTTTATCAAGTTCAAAAGAATATTGCAGTTTCTGTTCTTATACATGCAATTTTCTAACCGGCAACATTTATAAGCAAGTCTTGATATCTGTTAGTTAGGAATTGTTCAATGTCCATATATAGCACTTTAACTAAAAGACTGACTTTGTGAGTTTCTTAAACTACCTACTTCAATTAAGTGAATCAATAATAATGAGTTATACGCAGTGGTTTAAATTTAAATATTGGCTCCCACATAAGATATTGTCAAAAAAGCATTTATGACCCAATATTGAAAAAGAAGTCAATATTTTGCTGAGAAAATTCTACCTGGATCTTCATGCCCCAACGTTGTAATGCAGAAAAGTGTGAATGATATATATTACATGACCTATGTTATAGTATCTACATATTACCTATGCCAGTCAGCCTGTCTAACTTTGCCTCATTCCACATCATCAACAGAGAGCACAATTTTTGTAAGTACCACGGGCTGTTTTTGTTCTTAGTATTTTTAAACTACTTTTAAACAAAGCTTCTTAATTTAATGCATTTTATAATGATACAATTCATTGTTATTTAAAAAATATTAGTATATATGTTCTTCCCAGAACGCTTCTTTATTACCGTTAGTGACACTAAATTTGTTTTATCACAACAGAACTCATGCTTTATAGAAATAATCAAGATCCTAAGAAATGCTTACAGCCTGCTTACTGTGTTTTTACTATTGAAGAATAAGCTTCTTGTAATTTGGTATGTTGGGAAAAACCAACAGCTTTGAGTTTTTTCAAAAAGTAAGTCAAAACATTTTGTATGATATTTTCTTCACATTCTCTGAATCGTTAAATCAGAGATAAGTATTATTTCACTTTGTTTTGTTTTTCAGAGATTTCGTTCTGTGAAATGTGTGTTTACTAAATATGTACACGTTTGGATTAAATGACATGTGGTGGTATTGTTGAAGAGTCTTGCTATGTGGAGAGTTAGCTTCTAGTGGTCCAGCCCAACTCTACTGCTAAAGCTCTGTATGATGAAGAATAAATCATAGACTCTCTTGGTCTCAATTTCTTCATCTATTAAATAAGACATTTGTACCAAATTATCTTTAAGAACTCTTCATATCTAGAATACAATGATTGTATATACATTTTCACTAGATAAAGACATATAGTTGGTCAAAATGTGATGCATCACAAGGTAATATTTCTTAATATATGATGAGCCAATGAAGGACAAATAATCTGAATGATACTCTCTTCGATTCAGCATTTACACCATCAAAATATTGATGATGAATTGTTGCAATGGGCGGGACTATGTTGGGTAATGAAAATAGAAAGTTTAACAAGGTGGATGTTGTCATAATTCTGACTGAATTTTGAGTGGAGTGGAGTGGTGTGGTTCATTACTGGGAGGCAATTTTGCCTCTGGGGGACCTTTAGTAATGAATGAAAACATTTTTGGTTATCACAACTTTTGCATCTGGTGGGTAGAGGTCAGGCGGCTCTAAACATTCTACAACGCACAGGAGAGCATCCTGTAACAGTCATGTGATCTAAAATGTCTATAGTGCTGCAGTTGAGAATCTGTGGTAGTGGAAGAGATTGACATTCAGGTAAAGACTCCCAGGATGAAGAAGGCTAAGTCAGCATTTTTCAAAGTATTCTAGAAATCATACAAAAAGAAACAAAGGAATATAAATCACACAGAAGCTCCATCTTAAGAGTAATAATAAGACAGCTATCTGCAGATTCAAAACATGCTTAAAGGCTTGAAAAGCAGCTGAGATTAGACAGAAGAGAAAGAGGAAGAGAAGATGCTCAGAGGGTATAGTAAATATATAGTAGCATAAAAATGAGAAAGTAAAATTATACTTTCTCATGAGGAGACACATATTCTGAAGTACAAAATATTCATAAACTGCAATACTGTTGTAGGAACTGAGAGTGCAGGGTTAGCAGAAAGAGCCATTCTAGACCCAGTTTGATTGAAAAAAAAGAAAAAGAAGAAGTAGTAGTAACAGGGCCTCAGATGGAACATAGCAGAGCCATACTTAAAGGGACCAGTCTGTCTATGTGCCAGCAGGTAATTGCCTTTGGGTTACAAAGCCTGTAAGCAACTATTAAGTTTGGTTACCTGTCAAATTAGGTTTTGAAGTCTATTATGTCATATTACACACAAACGTGCACACACACACAGAACTTCTGCCTATAGCTTGTCTTAGAAAAACAAAACTCGGTGATGAATAATGAAGGATGAACTAGCACAGCAACAATGGAATGATAGCATAAAGAAAAGAAAGTGAAAAAGAGAGCAAAACTTAGCAACAGATAAAAGTGAATGCAGCAGATGAAAATTGTGACCAAATATTCTGTTATTTACTTAAAAATTGATGAAGGAAGACCACAGAGCAGAAATGTAAGAATTCACGAAAGAGATGTCCTGCAACAGGGAGAGATAAAACATAAACTGGTAGAACCCTCAAAAGATTTGAGAACAAAATATCTGTCATTTTGATAAACATAAAGGGAAACTGATTGCCGGCAAAAGTCCTCAAGGAAGCAGACATTACAATGGAACCAGAAGTGCAAGAAATTAACTAGGGAAAATGCTTGTGAGAGTTAAAGGGAGAAGGTAGCAGAAGTAAGCAGGGACAGCCGCAGGCCATGATCCAGCTCAGACACCTATGAATGGAAGGAAAGGACATAGGACCGGGCAAGAAATGCCTTAAACTGCAGTGCAGCTCTGAGAAAGTTTCAGCTAGGTTTGTCGGGAATCTCAGCAAAGACTGGTCATTAGAGTAGTCCCTCATTGAGCAGGAGTCTACTAGCTGTGCCAGCCACTGGCTGGGAGCAGCATGGAAAGAACGTGGTGTTGGCGTGTAAGCTGAGGTGAATCCCAAAGGTGTGGCAGCCAGAGGCACGTTTAACTGGTTCCTTCTTGATAGGAGACCTGCTCGGCCACCATTAGAAGGTTCCAGATTGGCTTCCAAAGCAAATATATCTGTGTACATAAGTCATAATGATAGCATATACCCCTAATATGATGCAGTAAAAGTGCACTCCATACCTGTGAGATTCTTTCCCCAAATCTGTAATCTTGGTCTGTTCATGAGAAAACATCAGACAAATCCAAATTAAGGAGCATTCAACTTTTAAGACCAGCAGTTTTAAAAGTTGATAATGTCCTGAAGAACAAGAAAAAACAGATAATGTCACAAATTAGAGAAGGGTGAAGAGACACGACAAATAAACACCTCGTGGAATCCTGGATTGGGTCCTGAAACAGAAAAAGGACAAAAGTGGAAAAACTAGTCGAATATGGAAAAACTGATGAAATAAAGTCTGTATTTTAGTTAATAGTATTATAGCAATGTTAATTCCCCAGTTTTCATAAATGTAGAATGGTTATATAAAATGTTAACATTAGAGGAAGCTTGGTAAAGGATATGTGGGAACTCTCTGTAATGTCTTCACAACTCTTCTGCATTTCTAAAATTATTTCAAAACAAGAGATTTATTGAAAAGGGCAACCAACTAATGTAAAACTTTAATTAGGGCCATTCTGCAAAGGGACTATTTACATTATGATGAAAGTTTATATTAGAGTGATTGGTTCTAATAAAGGTCAGACAAGACTTTGTTGAAAAATGACACTTGAGCAGAGATCTCAGGAAGGAGTCGGTGTTATTTACGCGAACCAGCCATGTAAGCAGCCCAGCCAAGATTAGCCAACCTAACTCATCCACCAGCAGCTAATCACATATTTATGAATGAATGAGGCCAACGACATTAGTCAAGTTTAGCTCAGGTAAGTTGAACCTTGCGTAACTGCTTAGAAAGGTCTATTGTATATAACTTAGATTTTGTGGCTGTTTGTTCCCCAGCATTATTGTGGCAAGAGTAACTGATACAGATGCCATGTTAGTGTCACTTGCTGAAATCTAGTGCTAACACAGCTGCTAGCACAGCATGTTACCTGCTGCAGAACTTTTCTTTGATTGGAGAAGCTAAAATGGCAAATACTGATTTTTCAATCTCCTGGTGTTTAGCCACTGGGCAAGGTGATATTAAGGAATTTTTGCTGTGGTTTTCCCACAAGAATTTAAACAAAAGAGAAACATGGGGAAAAAAGGCTCTCTTCTTAGATCTGACATTGCCCACTATTATCGCAAGAATTTTGACGGTCATCTTGAAAGACGGATATAAGTCCAAATTATGAGGTCTAAATTTTTAGTAAATAACACTGAAGATGATAAAGTACAGAGATGGTAAGATGTCTGATGGTATTTGCCCCTATCTATCTATCTGTCTCTAGATATCTTATTTTGAGAGAAATAAAGGCCCTTATTGTACATACCACATTCAGTTGAGTGTTCCCTTATAGGCATCTGAAAGCATTGATACAGTTCTCTGAACTCCACCAACTGATAAAGGGAAGTACAAAAGCAGAAGTATCACTGGGAGAGACATTGGAATGTTATACCAACAGATAGTCAATGAACTATGGAAAAAGGCCACTACATTGCCAGAGCCTATGGCTGACTTTAGGCATAAGAGTAGAGTTTTTAATTTTTTAATATGGAAAATTATTAAATGTACAAAGAATAATGTAATAGATTCTTATAAACCCATCCTAAGCTTTAAGAATTGACAAGACTTGCCCAATTTTATTTCATCTCAAATGCTTGTTTCCCTGCTCCCATATTATTTTGAAACAAATCACAGATATCAAAATAAGAATATTTTAACAGCTTTAGTTTTTAAGTGGACTGTTAAAAATGGGCTATATTAATAAATGACACAAATATTTATTGATCATTATTTTAGTTATGTTTGCAGGGAGCTTATCTGATTAGAGCTCTGTACAAAAAGCCATATTTATCAGACCACCTCATGGGTTGCTGAACAGCCTGGGTCATGTTGCCACTCTAGTCCAATAGCTGACCTCCTCTTCACAAAGAATATTCAAATGCTGTTTGCGTGAGGGGAAGTGGGGGGTAAGGCAGATTCAGCAGGAATGGCTGAGAGAGCAGATTGGGTGCCATAATGGAGACTTCCTGTAACTTCACCTTCTATGGGTCCAGTATTTTGTAGATGCTGAGGATACAAAGATAAATCAGAGGTCCTGCTCTAGGATTGTTTATTTATTTTCATACTGTCACATTTACATTGATTCTTATTTTTAAAAATCAGTGAATGCTTTTCTTGATGTTGACCTCTGTTAAGAGAGAGCCTGTATCTGTTGTTTCTATAATATTTCTAGAAACTTTTGTCTAAAATACATTTATCATATACATATGTATTTCTAGAAACTTTTACTTTACGTATGTTTATCATATTTACCATGTCACATCTACATATTCTACAAATACATATTGGAGAAACAATTTTGCCAATTCTCCTAGATTATATGCATTGTCTAACCTTGACATAATGACAAAGAAGTGCAAAACTGGCCAGGTGTGGTGGCTCACGCCTGTAATCCTAGCATTCTAGGCGGCCGAGGCGGGCGGATCACTCAAGGTCAGGAGTTCGAAACCAGCCTGAGTAAGAGCGAGAACCCGTCTCTACTAAAAAATAGAAAGAAATTAATTGGCCAACTAAAAATACATAAAAAAAATTAGCCGGGCATGGTGGCACATGCCTGTAGTCCCAGCTACTCAGGAGGCTGAGGCAGAAGGATTGCGTGAGCCCAAGAGTTTGAGGTTGCTGTGAGCTAGGCTGACGCCACGGCACTCACTCTAGCCCAGGCAACAGAGTGAGACTCTGTCTCAAAAACAAAAAAAAAAAGAAGTGCAAAACTAATTTTGCCCCTCCCTATTAATACTATAAGAAGATCCATGTGATTTTTCTTGTTCAGCAACTCTTTATTTCAGGTGTATGTAGCTAACAAGAAAGAGTAAACCAACTCCCTCCTCTAAGTGTGGCCTAGATCTGCGTGTTTACGATAATTTAAACATTATTACACCCATGTTTATGAAATTGATCCAAATAAATTATAGTATATGAATTTGAGTGTGGTGATGATTATATTGTATTATTTACATTTCAGTGGCTGGGACTATTTTTTCCAACATGGTATTTGCTTAAAGTAATTATACTGACTGAGAACAGTGGCAGATTGAAATTAAATGTTTGGATTAAATATTTTGTCAGCAAACATGCAGCAACTGCTTTACTGCTGCTTCTTCTCTTCTATGCATACTGATTACAAAATGATTACAAAATGATTAGCTTTTATTTTGGCACAGTTTTAAAATACTTAGATAAATGCTGCTTGATATCCAATCTTCTAAATGTTTAAATCGCTGGAAAAATCCAGAAGAAAAATGGCCAAAAGAAATTTAAGGCAGTGTTCTAACTTCTAACTCAGTCCTCATTCACACGAATAAAAACTTGCCAAGTCTAGAAATGATTCCAGTTTTATGAAGTCTAAGTTTTGGTTAAATATAAACCCTTCCAGGTGTGCTCAAAGCTGGCAGGTGGGGAGAAAAAGTGTCACTTTATGCTAAAAGAAGAAACATATGAAACTATTTTTAAGAGGGTGCTCTTGTGGTTTCTTGGATATTGATTGTCCCTTGCAAAATAGTAGTTTAATGTGCTAAATGGAAGCCAATAAGAACATATGGTTTAAATCTACCCTGAAATACAAATGTATTTTTAATAACCATCATAGAAGTACTTGACAAGATGTTTTAAGTTTTACTTTCCAGAATGAAACCATTAAAAATGATTTTTAAATAAAGCAAGCCTCTGATATATCTTGTAAATCTCTAGTGTACACTCACTTAGATTTTGGTCAGGGATTGAGAAGTGCAGGATCATTTTAAAGCAATTCCAGAGGCTGAATATAGGTCAAGGCATCAACTGAAAAAGAATTCAGTTTTTACCTTTCAATGAATAAATATCCCAAAGAATGACAAAATCAATTGATGGGAAAACATTATGAACGTTCCAAGGTAATAATATGTTCACAAAATACTATTAAATGCTGTATTTACATATTTTATGAGCTCATTCATATTGGCAGTGCAATATCAGTTCAAAACTGATTTGTCCTATAACTGATAAAAATTAGATGGGTAATCAACCAGGTCATTACTTACTACATCATTTAAGTATATCTTACTCTTCCAAGTTCTGTGGATCGTGACAAATCCAGTACTGGAATGACCCAAGCCACTTATTTGCTTCCCTCAGGACATGGCACATGTATAATATGTTGGGAACTGGGCTGATTCAGATGGAGAATTATGAAACTGTTTGGCTTGCTCTATGTTGGACCCATTCCAAGTCACATCTATGTACATGGTTCAATCAAAGTAAGAAGAGTCTTGGTCACAGTGTCAGATTTTGTGCTTTTTTTTCTCAGGATATTACAAAGTTATGCCACCTGGCCACAAACAGGGCTTTCCTCAAGGGTCTATTTCTGGTTTATGAGGATAAAAGAGGCAAAGGAGAAGAAGAAATGGAAGGAGAAAAAGGAATAAATAGTAGGGAAAAGGAAAATTAGATTAAAAAAGCATTTCAATTCTAATCAACATTTTTGCTACATTTATATTGCTCCTGAGTAGACCTCACATCTATCAGGTATGCTGTTATTGAGATTGTTTTTGGATATTCAGGTGTTGCCTGTCAATTTTTGGACACAGTATTGAGATGACAAAAGTTAAGATCATCAAGTTTGAGAGTGAAAAATTAGATACTGTGAGACTTTTGCAGAATTGTACAGATGCTACTTGCTGAATGTATCTTGCTATCATCATGATAGTAGAAGATATACAAAGGAGAATACATTGTCATATATTTTGTTATGAAGCCATACTAGGTGCTTTATAAAGCAAAATACAAAGAATAACCATATTTTTCATAGGTCAAAGGTTGAAGTTACAGCATGAAGCAAGAAGACTGACAGAATTGACAGGTAATAAAAATTAACACGACTATCTGGACAAGACACAATATATACAATATATATAGAGATTAATGTACTTGGTTAGCTGGTCAAAGCAAACTGTCTACACCTTTGTGGCACAGATTGGCTAAATGTTCCACCTGTTCCCTTTCCTTCTAGGCACACAGCCAGACTACATCTCCCAGCCTCCCTTGTGACAGGTGTGGTCATGAGTCTGGATTCCGGACAGTGGAATGTGAGCAAAAGGGATTAGTAACTTCTCTCCATTGCCAGTTGAATCTTAAATGAATGAGCAAAAGAAATCTTGAATTAATTCACTAAGATGCTGTGGTTTATTTGTTACAACAGTTGGCACTACTTTAACTGTCAAAGATCTATGTGCTTTGAAATGGAAAGCGACTGTAACCGAAACTTAAAATATTTAGTGTTACCATAATGGTTGGCCATGAATGGCAAGGAAACTGATAGTAGAAGCCTGAAAGGCAGAAAGCAAAGTTTTGAAGAGCCATAGGATTTGGAAAAGCTGTCCCTGCTCCTGAATTCTCACCCATTAGCCATCACCCTCCCCACCCCAACCCACCCCCCTTCACCTTCTGTGTCAGTCTTCTGGTATTCACTGCTTACCTAGATTACTCTCTTTGGGTCATCTATATAGACTTGACTTTATGGAAATCTCTAAATTCCCTTTCCACTGCCACCTTGGTGCCTGTACTACATCACTTGAGAGTTCTTGTCCCTGGTCACTCAGTTTCTACTGCAATTGGCTAAGATACTGTGAGTTAAGGAGGAGATATATTTCATTTCAATCATATTATCCAAACGACTTATTTGGATTTTTTGGAAAACCATTTTTCTTTTCCATGAAAAATGATAGAGATTTAGGGTTTATGTATAATGATAAGTACTGAAAAGGCTTTTTAAACTCTCCTGGGCATAAGCCTGGTAAAACAATTAAATTGTCATTTACTGCTCACATTACGTCAACTTTTTTCTTGCTAAGCCACTGATGGCTTCCTGATTTATTTATGTAGTAAGTGGGAAGAACCTGATATGGATGATAGTGGAAAAGCTCTTTGGAAAAGCGAAAGTATATATAGTCCTCGGTGGTCCTATGAAAAGCAAAAGCCTAGATCAGATATGGAAAATAATCCGGAAATCTGCAATGTGGGTAACCACGCTGCCCTGTCCCCAACCACAACTGCCAATGGCAGAGATCGCTAATTGATCCCTGAGCTCTTATCCTCAGAGTTCTAAAATAGTTTGAAATCTTCAACACAATTCACCACAGCCACTACAATCTACTTAAGTTGGCACAAGTTTGCCCAACTTGCCATATACCATCCGTATATCCTTTTGGAAGGCTGCCAATCAGTTTGTTCAAAAGAGTAGTACAAATCCTAAAGCTCCACACTTTTTCATAATTTTCCCAGCAGATCAGTTTTCTGAGGACTTCATCGTCCCCATTGCCATTCTCATGTTAGTTGCATCATAAAAAGCACAGAAAAAAAAATTCATGTAATTGTTTTATCGATCACCTATCAACCTCCACTACAGCCATATTAAACACTGCAAGGGATCACTTTTAACCCTGAGGAAGTAAAACAATTTAACAGGATCTGGCACCACTGGGATACTCCACAAATCAAACCTTTTTGAATATCTCTGTTAAAGGAAATATTCAAATACATCCTTATCAATGTAAACGCAAACTCAGATGGAAGAGAGAGACGTTAACTACAGGGGATTGTGATTGTGATGGAGAAAGCCCCTCTGCATGGTTCACGTGGAGAACTGGACGATGCAGCCTCAGAAGCAATTGTTTAGGTTATCCAGCCCAACGTCCTCCAAGACTGAGAGGGGCAAAACATTTTCTTTCATTATGAAATTTTGCCACGTCTCTTCCTTGATTCCAGTCATCTTTCTTTCAAGTTGTTGTTAGAAACCAACTTGAAAAAAGTCATCCAAACTGGGTGAAGGCTGCCTTGTCTTTTTTAAAAGCAAACAAATGAATTTGACATATTTTTCCTGCATGTCACCTCTTGAATTTGAAAAGACCTTAGGAAAACTAAATTTGAAGATTGTACCATTGACTGAAAAGACATTTTTGAAAACTATTTTGTTTTGATTTTAGCTGGAAGAATTTATTGCTTAACTGATTGAAACTAGCTGAGGAATTGTTGGAAATTGTTTTTTCCTTTGCCACACGGTAGTTTCTTCTTTTCTCCACCTGTATCCTGGCAGCTGATAGAATTTGGAACGGCCATTTCAGATGTTGCATATTATCTGAGTCTAACTGAACAAATTGCAGAAAGGAGGTAAACTGTACTTCAGGTATTAAGCCCAGTAGACTCAGTGGTACCCAAGAATTCCTATAGCCTGTGAAATCTGGCATAGGGTTTTGATCACTGGGGTTGATTTATCAGTTGTAAAGTCGTACCCTCTCAAAACCACTGCGGAGGTTCTGGTGCAGAAGCAGCTGGACACATGGACTCTCACAAGGCTTATGGGAACTTGACAGCCTCCATAGCTCTCCACAGCCTTTTATGGCCAGTGAAGCTCCTAGTGAGATGATGCAGATACGTTGCTGTGGTTGCTGAATAAAAAGATGACTTACCTCTGATCTTGATAGTTACAAAATGAACTCAAACCAGCTTCCAAGGCATTAGGCTCTTTGCCTGGTTGGTTCTTATTACCCTTTTAAGGATTATTTTATTTGTAGGTAAATAGAACATGGATTTTGTGTTAGACCATTTTGCGTTGCTATAAAGAAATATCTGAGACTGGATAATTTAATTTATTTTTGAAAAGTGGTTTATTTGTCTCAGGGTTTTGCAGGCTGTACAAGAAGCATGACATCAGCACCTGCGTCTGGTGAAGGCTTCAGGGAGCTTCCAATTAAGGTGGAAGGTGAAGGGGGAGCAGGCGTGTCACATAGTGAGAGAAGGAATAAGAGAAGGAGGAGGAGGTGCCAGGTTGTTTTAAACAATCAGCTCTCCAGTGAACTCATACAGGGAGAACTCACTCATTACCTGGGGAAAGGCACCAGGCCCTTCAAGAGGGGAGGGATTTGCCCCTGTGACCGAAGCACCTCTCACCTCCAACACTGGAGATCCAATTCCAACGTGAGATTGGAGGGGTCAAACTATCCAAATTATATCAGTATTGAAAATCAAGCTACTGTGATTCAGATTGCTCTAGTATTTTACTAACTGTCTTACCTTGAGTAAATTCCTTAGTGAGTTAAGCTTCAAGATCTTCAGGCATCAAATGTGGTTGTAAGTTGGTACCTCCTTTGTAAGGTTGTTGTGCAATTTTAAGAAGGTAATCCATGTAAAGTTTAGCATATTGCAGATCATTGCCTCTCAAACTGGAGTTTACACATACTTCTCCTAGGGATCTTGTTAAAATGCAGATTCTGATTTAGTAAGTCTAGAATGGGACTTGCATTTCTAACAAGTTCCTAGGAGAGGCCAATGTTGCTATTCCAAAAAGACAATTTGGTAGGAAGTTTTAAGCTTACCTAAGTTATTTTTATCAATATTATTTTAATATTATTGTCACTTTTATTATTATTAATCTGTCTTTCCCACTAAATGCAAGCTCAGTTAAAAACGAAAAATAGAGACTAAGTCCCCCATAACAACTGTTTTACCCCTTTTCCCACACTGTTCTCAATACTGAATACTTAATAAATATTTGCTGTGCTAATTAAATGCAAAGTGCTCTGCATTCATCTGTTAACACATTTTTTCACCTACTAGTTTTTTAGCTGCTTACCTCTTAAGAGTAGGTTAAATTGTACATTATCTCTTCTAATATTTTTTTTGTGCTTTACCTGAGTTGTTATTTTTCAATTCTGTCCTCTAATTCTGGTTGATGTGCTATTTCTTGAAATTTTCATAGCTCCCTATCTTAACTCTGTCACGTATGTATCAAACTGTGCGCCCGTCTACTTCCCCACTTAGGTTTTGTGGTGCTTAGGAGTAAAAGCTGCGCACTGTTCATATTCATAACGTCATCACCTAACATAGCCCCTGCACACAGTAGGCATTCTATGAAACTTTGTTGAGAGGGACAATAGCTGAATGAATGATTGAAAAGAAGTCTCCTAAAAAAGATCATCTTCCTAACATATGGGCATTTGAACTGTAAGAGATAATAATTTTTGTCTTTTATTACTTGACAAGTATTAAAAAAATAAAACCTGGTTGTTTGTCCTCATCCCAGGTGTGGCCCAAACTCTGGATTAGGACTAGAAGACCAAGTTTTCTGCAAACTCTTGCACTTCCTGGAACGCGACCTTGGGTGGGTCAGGCAGCCTCTGTGAGCCTCAGTCTTGGCAGGAAGGTGCCAGACAGCAGACTCAGACCAACACTCCTCTGAGGATTCTGGGGCTGCATTTCCATTTGAGAGGGACATAGCTAAGGCAAGAGCTTCTGGATTTGTTCTTCTCCTAGACGTGGGCCCTGCAGGCTGTGGGAAAGCAGATTTTGGGTGGATTTGGTGTCAGCTGTAGTCATCTCATCAGCTCTTTCCTTACCCAAAAACCCAAGGTAGGGACTGACTAATTGGGGGACCTTGATTTATTCGTTTGTTGAAATCTTGTCCTGAAAAACAGTAAATCAGAGAAAAATTTGAACTACACCGTCTGAAATTTTCTATAAACTCTAATCTCCAACTGATGTAATTCAAATTGTTTAGCTGATTTATCAATGCCATAAATTTTCTCAGAGCTATGATTCTCAATTCTGGCTGCACATTACGATCACCTGGGGGGCACTTTAAAAAAATACTGATGTTGGGTGAGAACAACTGAATCATATTCTATTGGAGTCAAACATCTTTGCTTTTTATAAGCTGCTTAGGTGATTCTTATATGCAGCCAGAACTGAGATTCACTGTTTTCGGTAGATACCTGCATTACAGAGTTGCTCATACATTTGATAATGTAGCTGAATGGATACTAGCAAAAGAAGCCTTATCTAAATGTTTAAAATATAATTATTGCTTTGCATACAGTAGATTTTCAAAAGATATTGGTTGAATAAATATTAAAATGTTAAGGTACTACTGTTTAAACCACTGAACTGGTGGAAAGAAAAATGGAGGGGAACAGTTTCTTTTGGCTTCTTGTTTCAGAGGAAACATAGGGTTCTTGTTGCTAAGGAAACAGTCATCCATTCATGTTCTTCATTCTGTCTTTGGGTCACGCCCAATGCTGATCATGTCAGGACTTCAAGAGAAAAGTACTTTTTAAAATCATTTTAAAACCAAGTTTTACTGGCTCAAAAAATTATTGCCATGTTTTACTATATACCCAATGGTCAGAATTGTTTTTCTAAGGGCTGGGGATTATTTTAAAACCGTCTCATAGGAAAAAATAAAGTTCTATTGCAGGATGAATGGCAATTGTCTTGAGACTAGTCCCAAATATTTAAAAACTCTGGATACTACAAAAAAGGGCTCACATTAAAACATATTCACCAGGGCATGGACTAGATTGAAGCAAGTGAGGTGTGCAGGCCACCAAATTCAAGTGGGCACTCCTAAAATTTAAGTGAGTCCCTCTTCAAATTTTGCATCTAAAGTGCTTCACTCACCCCATCCTCATGTCAGTCCTGATAATCACTTGTAAGGTAGAAAGACATCCTGTGCCTACACATTTTAAGAAGAAAAAGGAGAAATTTCTCTACATTAAATTGTAGAAACTAAAGAGAGACAGAGATAATTATACAGTTTGCAATGGGACTAAACTGCTAAGGTTAATATCTTTGTTCTAAGGTCACTGGGACTCATGACAACAACAAATGGTCAGGGCCTCCCCTACATATCTCATCTGTGAAATGGATGCCCATTTGTAACTTACTTCCCAACAGCTTTGTCCCTCTCCTTTGCTGGCAGACTCCCAACTTTTTTCAAGTGTCCATGTGTCTCCCATATGACTCAGATAAATTCTAATTAGTTTAAGACAAGCGTGGTCTCTCATGTCCTTTGCCCAAGATCAGTTAGGGATGGGTATTTGACTCATTTCGAGACAGTACAACAAGAGAGGAGATTTTTTGGGGAAAGTTCTGTTGCTCTTAAATAAATATGCATAGGAGAAAATAATCTGCCTTCCTCCACTGAGTATTTTTTTATCTACTTGAGATACTTGGAACCATGGCAGGGGTTTTTCAATCAAAAGGAGAGCCATCTGAGGATAATGCCAACATGATGAACATGCAAGAGTAGAATAATAGAAATATTCTAAATCTCTGATTTCTACATTAAGCTACTAACTTGACCCATAGTGGAACTTAGTTTTTATGCTGCTTAAAGTAAGAACCCTGCCTTCCCCTCCCTCCAAAAAGTCCACTTATTATTTAAGCCAGTTTTGTCATGATTTTCTGATACTTTCAGCCAGAGCACCTTGTATCCAAAAGAATCTTTTCTTTTTCTATGCTTGATGAATAATAATTTGATCAATGCGTAAGAGCAAAGAAACTCAAAGTGTGTCATTAAAAAGGAAACTATTCCACGATATTTGTTTTTTTTTTAAAAAAAACACATGATAACTGGGATAAATAACTTTATTTAAGAAAATGAATGCATGTGAACTCAATATAGTAGACCAGAACTTCTCAGTCTCACCACTATTGACATTTTTCAGCTGGATAATTTTTTACTGTGGTGGGCTGTCCTGTGCATTGTATGATGCAGCATCCCTGGCCTCTACCCACTAGATGACAGTAGCTCTCCCAGTTCCAATTGTAACAGTAATGTCTCTAGACATTACCAAATGTCACTGCAGATTGGGGGTAGGATAGGGCAGGAGCCAACAAAATAAACTCTGGTGGAAAACCACTGCTTTAGACTTCACCAGCCCTGATAGAGAGGTGCATAAAAAGAAAATAAAAAGCTCTCATTTTAGAAAACAGTAAGACAGATATTTACTCAATTCTATTCAATTCATTATCACGTATTAAATGTATATTTTCTATGTTTCAAATAATAAAAGGTTAGTTATAGTTGGTGAACCCAGAATATCACCATGGAGGGAGAAACCTTCTTTGCTTTAGCTATAGCTGTATTTCCAGTGCTTAACCCAGTGCCACACTTATGGGAGACTCAATATATATTCCAGTTAAGGGATAGATGATTGGATGGATGGATGAATGAATAGAAAAACAATCCTTTAAACTACTTATTGTCTTGGAGGCAAAACTAATCCATTCAAAATCTAATTTGAAAACAGCTAGCTGATACACTGTGTGGTATAAAGGATGTACTACTGGAATTTGGAGAATAGAACTACTGATGGGAACTAACAGGGTAAGGAGGGAGAAGGCGACTCAAAAAAACAAAACAAACAATTCTCCAGAGGCTACAGAAGGGGAAAAAAATGGAACATGGTGACAGAGTATGAAAAGAAGGTTAAGGAAAACACCAATTTTAAATTTTAAGTCAGTAGGTTCCAAACTTTCCTCCAATAACAGGGATGTGGAAGAAAGTGAGAAAGGGAACATGTTCGTAGAAAAGGAGCCTCCAACCATTGTTTCAACTGGAACTGTTTGTTATTCTAGCATCTTTATTAGTTTATTTTATTAAATTTGAAGAAGAGCTGTAATAGGTTTTGGAGAAAAATGTCTAAAAACTGCTTTTCTAGGAACAAAGGACATTTGGAACTTGTGGCGTCAATGATAGACTTAAGTAGACGGAAGGAGAGAGACAGAACTAGCACAGGGATGGGGAGTGGGTAAGGGTGAAGTTAGCTTGAGGCGGATGAATCTGAGGTGCTGGCGTGAAGATATTCTAGAATCAGATGGAAATAGACATTTAGAACCTAAGTAAGAAGACTAGAGTGTGGATCGGGTTGTCATCTGCATGGAGATGAAGTCATGCAAGGAATTAATAAAGAGATTATGGACCAGAGGTTAAGGGTAATCTTTGATGAGAGGATAGCAAGAGGAAATAAATGAAATAATTTAAAGCATCAATTAATGTTCATACTGAAAGTAAAAGAATCAGTCATTGAAGAAGAAAGAAAATTAGGAAACTACAGCAGCATGCGATGTTCCGTCAATGACGACCGCCATCGCTGGCATATGTCTTAAAAAGCTGGAAGAAGACAGAGCTGAGAAACAGGCCCTGTGTCTGGCACGGGGGAGATAGTTAATAGTACTTAAGGCAGCAAAAATGTCTTTTCAGTTGTGTGTATGACTGGACAAAAGCCTACACAAATGTTCTGCATCACTATACGAGCTGGAAAATATGCTTAAATGTGATCTATTTTGCAAAAGTTCCAGAGCACAATTTGACATTAGTGGGGGTTGATATGCCAAAAAATGAATTACTAATGTAGACTAAAATAAACCACTATAAAATCTCTAAAGTTATCTTACTGCATTTAATGATTGTTTTCCAAGAGTTGGACAGCTTTTCATGGCTTCCTACGCAAGCGAAATCTGGATCACATCTTAAGGGAAACCCACCTACTTGGTTTAATTTTACCCAGCTCTAGTCCTTTACCAGAAAGGGAGACAAGATGAATTGCCTGGGAACTGGTAGCTCAAAATGGATAAAGGAGCTGGAGACCAAAGAGGGAGAGCAGGAGAACGATATCACTCCAGCCCAGCGCTGTTCTAATTGTTATTTAGTGTCAACAATAACACTCGCTAAATAAAATCTTATTTGGAAGCCAAGATAAATGATTCTGAGAGAAGCAGAGCTGCTTTGGCTGAGCTATGATTGGGGGAACCTTGCTTTGGGGCCTATGTCCTCTGACCCTCTTGAAAACTCTCTTTGCATCCCCCTGGAGTACAACTAAAAACAAGGTACTGAACCCCTCTACTCTCAAATAGAAATCCGAAGCCCAGTCATGTTCAAGATCTTACTCAAGGTGACCCAGCGAGCCAATGGCTCAAACAGAATTAGAATCCAGTTATCCTTAGTTTTGCACGTTGTGTTTAAGTTGCAGAAATGTCAGGGGGCCTTCACCTCAGAGTAAGGAACCAAAGCAAGAGGTGATTTTCCCCTGATCTTTGAATGCCTTCAGAAAAGCCATCCAAATCAAAATATTTCTTTTTCTAAACCTCCTATCTCCCATTAATTGATTTACGTGGAAATAAATAAGAATTAGCTTTCTAGAAGTGGAATAGTGGACTCATTTTTGTCACCATCCATTTTGTGCTTCCTTTTAATTGATTTGTAAATGATTACATACCAAAGTCACTAACAACGCTTGCTCTCTCGTTTAAAGATTCTCTGCCTGAAAGTGCATTTATAGTACATAAATGGAAAGAGAACGGTGGGAAAATGACATCTTGTCCCCAATTGTACATTAATAAGAAAATCAGATAAAGCTATATAGCTATAATTTACCCTCAATAAATCAAAACTCTTTTGGAAATATTTGATGGTTTGACTCCAACATCAGATTTACGTGGTGCTATCTCCACAGCTGTTAGCAGCTTTTGTGTGGGTCTGTGTAGAAGAAAACATTCACAGGCTACTATACTACGTCTACAGAGGACAAATGTAATTCACATTCTGACAGGCAGATTTTATAGTGGTTTATTTTGGTCTACATTAGTATTTTAATTTTTGGCATTAAAGCCTTAACCAATGTCATACTTGTCCTTCTCCCTTTGTATGCTCTGTGTTCTCTTTAAAAACAGGAAACTGATAGCTTTAAAAAATTGTTTGCTGCATGTGATAACAGCTAAGCAATGTCTGGCAACCAACTTTGTTAGAGCATTTCACTGGAGAGGAGCTGAAATGAGACTGTTGACTATTCCAACAAAAGAAAAGAGAATTTCTAACTACGGCATAAGTTTTTACTTCTGTTATTTGTTGTTTTCAACTGGCTACCAAAAAGCCAATGATGATTTTTTCCCTCAGCTCTCCACTTGTAGTACCTGGCACATAGTAGGCCCTTTAAAAATACTTCTTGAAAACTGAACGCAGTCTTAAATGTAGGTCAGACAAAAGTGAACTCATTGTAGTCAAGGAGATGATACCCGAGTCAGGATCCAGTATTCTACATGCTACATGTGCTCAGGATGGCCATATATCATCTCCCAGGGATTATAGGCAAAAGGGACAAAGTTTCCTTATACAGTCTGTTGCATCTACAAAACATGGAAATAATTTGCAGTCAGGTCAAATGCCTTTGGAGTATGTGATTCATTGCACTGTTCATGACCTATACCGAATTTGAGTTGGGAGATCTTCATCTCAGTTTGAAACTAGGTAGATTTATGGGTCTGTCGGCACGGCAGAGTCCTTTGACGTCATCTCAATAGGAAGTGTACATGGTAGAGAGAATATTAAGGCACTAGCTATGTCCATGTTACAGAAAATTAATTAGTCAACTAAGGCAAACAATAGTTTATTTCTCTCAAAACATAAATATTCCAATCATCTATCTGACGGGTCTTTTTTTATATACAAAAAAAGATGGCTTAAATGGTTTTGCACATAGAAGTTACCAGTGCCTAGCTGAGGAAAACAATACAATGATAATATGTTAAAGACTTTTTCTTTTTGCTTTCTCAATATCATGCTTTTCATAATATGAGCATATATATACGCACACACATACACAAACATATATACACAAACGTATTCATACATAAAGTCTCCCAATATAAAGGTAGGTAGGTAGATATAGGTTGATAAATATAAACATTTCAATAATCTATGATAAAAGAAAAAAACAGGATTAATAAAATCTATAATCTTTGCCACATGATTAATTATACTACTATTAATAAAAATGTAGACTAAACATTAACCTAAACATTTTCTGAGCAATCTTAGGATGGCTCAAAATATTTCAACTGGACAGAAGAAAGAAAAAAGACTAATGCAATAAAAAAGGAAAAGTGTTTTTAGAAACATGAAACCTTTAGCATTAATACTGGCAATACATGTCTGATACTATGATGTTATTTTTCACCCTGAAGACACTTTTGGTGTGTGTGTGCGTGTGTGTGTATGTGTGTCTGTAGGGGGAGATGCAATAGAAAGAAGACTGCTATTTTATATAGGGATATACTTTAACGGACCTGTTGGTCATGCACTGGTAGCCATATTTCTTTGGCATTGTCTGAAGGAAAGAGATTGAGACAGAAGGGAGGTCTTCGAAATAAATTAGCAGGGACTTGTAAGTTTAATTAGGAAAAGAGAAAAAAGGGAGTCTCTGAAAGGAGATGGCAGACCACAGCAACATGGTAGCATGTTGGGGATTTGAGGAAGAAGATCCCAAACGGACTCCCTAGGGTAAGGAGGGACTAGGAATTTTAGAAAAAATAATGTCTCATAGGTGGATTAAGTTGTTTCAAATACGGTACAGTGTTTTCCCTGCATTATCCTCAAACAAATAATAAAATCTATATGACATAGAAGCACTCTGTTAGAGGCGCCTTGGAAAATAAAGGAGAAAGAGCTATAACCATGGTTGGTGTGAATTGTTGAGAAAAGAGAACACAATATACAGGAAGGATAAAGGGACAAGATATATAATTGCTCAACATTTGCTCACTGGAGTGTCTCGATCTATGCCAACAGATTGCGAGCTCCGTGATAACATGAACCATTTCTGTCTAATGCACTGATATATCCTAATACACAGAATCCTGCCAAATACTTGGTTCATACTAAGTACTCAGTAAAATTTGTTAAATAAACAAATGAATACAAATTAATCAGAGAGCATGAGTTTGAACTGATAAAAGACAAGTAATCATAAAGTAACTCCTTAGGAGCCATCAGAAATATTGAAGAAGGCACTGAACTACCCACCTGGAGTTAGCATGAGATGCCACAAGTTTGAGGCTCAGTCCCCCACAAGACTGCCTTTACTTCAGACACCAGTCTCATTTTGAGGTTCCCCAGGCCATCCAGGACTTCTGACTGACTGTTTTTAAGTTTTGGGGTTTCCGTAATCCCTCAGGTTTAATAACTCATTAGAACAACTCACAGAACTCAAAAAAGTGCTATACTTATGATTGTAGTTTTATTATAATGGATACAGATTGGGAGGACCAGTTAAACAAAGAGACATAGAAAGTGAGATCTGGGAAGGGGTGGTGTCCAGAGATTTTGGAGGGTTTCAACTCACCACAACCTCAATTGATCAAAACCTCAATACTAGTTTTAAAATTTCCATTAGTTCATTATTAATTCTGTCTCTTCCATCCCTAAAATCTCACTCAATAATAAGTTGATGACAGAAATATCTGAGTAACATTGGAATTTTTTTTTTTTATTAAGGTCACTGGTGATAATCTCTGCAAATGGTTGGATTCTGAATCTGAGAAGTAAATCATTCACGGTGCAGTACCATCAGTGCATAGTTGCAGAAGCTGCACTTATATATATGGAGTCAAGAACATGGCCACTTAAAAATCCATGGACATACAAATCCATGTTATAAAAGAACTCAAGCACACCAAAAAGCTTCCATAAATTAGGTAAAGGATTCAGGTGAAATATTTTTTAATCAGTTTAGTGAAAATATCCTTTTGGGATCTCTCTGTCTGTAGCATCTAATCAGTATTCAGAAAGTCTTACCCTGTGCCATTCTACATCTTTGGAAATTCAATTACTTCATAAAGAAACGACAGAGCTCTCTCATCATTAATTTATTTATTCATTTACTCATTGAGCATCTACTATATATCAAGCACTATGCTATGTTCTGGGGATATAGAGGTGAATAGAACAAGCAAGTTTCTTCCACTTATGGAGCTTTGTTCTTGTGGTAGGCTGGGGAGGCAGACAATACAAAGCAAACATATTACTAAACAAGAAAATTACAGACGATGAAGAGGGCATTTGGAGGAAATAACTAGAGGAGGACATGGTAAATAAAGAAAGCACTTTAGAAGTTTAGCCTGGGAGGGTCTCTCTGAGGAGGTGGCATTCGAAGTGAGACTCAAAAGATATTCCAAGCAGAAGTATAAACAAGGGCTCCAGCCTGGAGGAGGAAAGGGGATTGGTGAGACAGATGTTCACTGTGAGAAAGGGCGAGTGATATCCAGTGAAGCTGGGGGAGCTGCTGTGGCAGACCAACTGGGGCCTCATTGGCCATCGTGCTGAACTTGTAATTTATTTGGAGTACAATGGGAACTCACTGGAAGATTTTTAAAATGTCCTAGTCACATGATCTCATTTCCATTTTTAAAAAATTATTCTGTACCCACTGTGCAGAATGATGGAAGCGGAAGGCAAGAAAAGAAGTAGAGAAGTCATTTAGGAACCAGCCTTGCAAAACTATAACCCAAAATATGTCCACGTAGGAACTTGATAACAGGAATGAACCATCTAACTTTATAGAAGTAAAATGAAATATCAGCACCAGGGAAAAAAGAATCTAACAACTTCATTGAGATACTCACAGAGAGAGAAATCTGCCTTTCCTGATAGTGGCTCCACTCTCCACGGACAATTGCCCGAGGCGGTGAAGTGATATGCCTGTTACAGCAAAGGGTCTAATGATTTTGACTTCTGTGCCTACATTTTGTAGCATACCAGTTAGGCCTGTAGGAAAAACAAAAACACAGTTTCAGTAATTTGCAGTTAAAATATATATCATAGTATGTCAGTTGAATGCTAATTGTTATATCATTAAAAATGTCACTTTGCTATTCCATGTTCAACTAATAAAGGTTGCAGTACCATTAAATATAATTTTTAAGTTCTGCAAATCCAAGTTTTCTAGGAAGAAGCATGTCAGAATTTATAAAGAAAGGAAGGAAATTACAGGATTTGATATGCAGAAATTTGCTTTGCAAGCAACTCTGTAGCTGATACTTACTATCTTGAGGATATCTGTAGTTCCCAACACAGATGTTTCACCCATAGTTTGCCTCCTCTTCCTAAATGTTTCACTGTGCACACGGTAAATCCTCATGAATTCAAACTAATTGCAGTCAATTCCTACCTGAATTAATAAAAAGTTAGAATTATGGCACGTATTCAGAAAAAAATGTCATTTATAACCATATGGTAACTAGAATCAATATTTTTACTAGAATATGCTGAAGGAAAAATAGTCATGTTTCAAAAGGACCTTCTCTAGATTTATAACATTCATTATCTTTTCTTTTTTAGCATCTTTAATAATTAAGGCTGAGCATTTAAAAAGATTATTGCTCATTCAAGAAAAATATAATTTAAGGAATATGGCAGGATATTTTCCTAATTTTGAAAATTTCTCCAAAAAATGGTATTATGTTTTCCTTTTCTTAATACTTTAAACCCCTAGATTATTTCCTCCTTCTCTCTCTCTCTCTCTCTGTGTTTATTCTCTTACCTTTCTCCTCCCACCCACCTCTTTTTATCCTGTTGGCTATTTACAGATATCCAGAGGAACAAAATTGTTTCTTTAATTAAAAGGGGAAAAACAATTTTTAAAAGCTGCCATTGTGGGAAAATGTTTTCAGAAATGAAGCACCAGGGGCTTTGGCAATGGCCCCTGTGCTGTTTTCCCGACTGTTTGGTATTTTAGTGACTGTAAAGAAATGACCCTTAAAGTTGCCGTGTCAGGCTGGTAATAAAATGATGTCTTGGGGAAACCAAACCCTTTCTTTCCCTGCGCTTTTTTTTTGCCTCCTGTAATTAGACTTGCCATCATCAGGGACTGTCTTTGTTATTAACAGCATCCCTCTCACCTCTGCTCAGGGACAGCAACAGCTAAGTGAAGGCCTCCCCTTCAGTACCAGGCTGAAGATTTGGACACAAGCCGCATTCACAACAGCTGCATTTTTCCTTTGTTAACCTCGGTATCTTCGGGGATTCTTGGTTTTATTTGCGAGGGCCCTGCTAGGCATCCTTCTCCCTTGTGCTTCTTCACAATGTTCTATTATTTGTTATGAAAAACATAAAAAAGATAGCTGCTGCTATGGCCTTTCAAGTTCCCAGCCTGCATAACACTTCTCCGGAATTGGTCACCAGCCAGGATCATCACTAAGGAGAAACATGTGGTTGCCACTTGTGCCTAGTTCACGTCTCAGTGAATCTGGTAGTTTCAATTGAATGCGCTGATGTCACTCTTCCAAGCAAATGAACCCCATGGGGATTGTAGAGAAGGACTAGGATTGCTTTTTTTTCTAGCCAGGGACCCCACATTTTCTCCTCAAACTGTCCGCAAACTCACCTTCTGCTGTGCCTGCTGGCACCAGGGCATACGTAACTAATTAGCACACTCATACATTTGTTTTCTTCAAGGATCTGTCTGCTGCCTGTGCCTTCTGCCGGGTTCCCCTCAGATGCCATCAAGTAAAGAAAATCATCTATGCTGTTTCTTCTCTGAGACACGTCTAAAGAACATAAAACTTCAAGACCTAGATTGCATAGCCCCAAGCTATGGGTAAGCCCCCAACTACTAACTAAACACTCCAAAAATACATTCATCAGTCATTAAGTCATTCATTTTAAAAAAAAACATTTATTGAGCACCTATTATATGCTGAGACCTGGTTACGGCAAAGAAAATATGATCTTTGTCTTTATGGAGTTTATATTTTGGTGAAGGGACACAGGTATGTATGTATGAACATATAATCAAAGGTGACTTTGTGTAGGGATAAGTGCAATGGAGAAAATAAAGTAATAGACTGTGAAAGAGAAAGACTGATGCCATTTAAGCTGGATCTGAATTAAAAAAGAGAAGCTGGTTATTTAACACACTAGAGGAACAGCAGAGGGCAGAGGGATCAGCAAGCATGGAAGCCCAGAGGCAAGATTGAACGTAACTTCCTTAAGGCACAGAAGGCCAGTATGGCAGATATTGGAATATATACTGGACTGTGATATGCCTCTTTGAAGTTATTATAATCAATATTTTCTCTATATAGGACAAGAGAAAAATCAATAAAGATCATCTTTCCAATGAAATGAAAATAATATATGTCTAGAATAGTCCCTGAAACATAATAATACTTCATACATTATCGCTGTTGAGATAGAGCCTTAAAGTCCAGGTTTCAATTTGGATAATTCAACGTCATTTGTTTCTGCAAACATTGATGAGTATTAGCAGTAATAACATCAGTTTCTACGTGTTAACATATTGTTTAATATTCACAGCAACACTAAAAGGGAGTAGCTATTATCACCACTTTAAAAGATGTGGCAACTACAGATTAATGAGCTTGGAAACTTGCGGAGGGTCACAGAGACAGGAAAAAGTAGACCTGAATTGAAACCCAGGCCTGACTCCTTACTACACGTCATTCATTAAGACTAACCTATCTATGAGTTAAGCTCTGAATTAGAAGGCAAACAAAGGTGTCTAATATAGAGGCTCTATCCTTAATGAATAGTCCTATTGGCACAGAAAGGTTCACACTGGGATTTCTATTTAACAGATGAAGAAGTTAAAGTTCAGACAGAAGAAGGGTGCGTAGGTGGGATTCGAACCCATATTGTCTGCTTCTGACACCTCTTTCCCCATGTAAGTCTACCACTCACTAGGATAGAGGAAAGATTCCTCTCATTGCATCAGACAGGACACTTTCCAGGGAGATAATTGTGCATCAGTTAATGTTCTTTGCTTAGAAGCAACAGAAATGAACTCTCGCTGGATTCAAGTTAAAAGAGAAGGAAGGGAGATTATTGGAAGACAACTGAAAAGGCTCACAACATTGAACTTTTCCAGAAAGAGACTCAAATTGAGCCAGATTGGGTTAGTTTCTCATCCATGTAGTTCAAAGGACAGGGATGGCTACCTGAAGGATTGTGGTTTTCATTTTGAGGGAAGAATAAAAGACTACTACGCAGACCATCTCTAAACCTCACATTCTACAAATAAAGAAATTGAGGTTCAAGAAATGGAAGTAATTTTTTCTCTCTTTTGTTTTTTGCCTAAGGTCCCCTGATTTTCAGTCTAAGACGCTTAAGAAAAACATCTGGTTTGTTTTCAGAATGTCAGGCCTTTGCTTTCTGACTTAATGACAACTCTTGTTTCCTCTTGTGGGGCATTTATAGTTCCTCATTAAAACCTGGACATTATGAATAATAAGCCACTTATAACTTAGTATAAACTAGAATACTGCTGGATGTATTTGTAGTATAAATATTATCTTAAGGTGCATAAGGCCCTATTCCCCCATAAAAGACACCCTGGGAACTCATGAATAGAGAAGAGACATTTTATTGTCAAAGAGATTTCTCACAAAATTCTTAAGCTTGGATATCAATATACTGCTCATCTTTTCCTATTGAGCAGTTTAGGATAACATTTCAGGCATAGTTTTGCCTGGCCTCTGTATGTATAGAAGCTTAAGAAATTATGCTGGTTTTCTTAATATTTTCCCAAAATTTCAACTGACAAAGATATTATTCTTTCTCCATTTCTTTAGCTATTGAGTAATCAGATTGGATAGTCTCAAGCAAAATTTTTGAGCTCCCGTCATATCATAATCATATATCTGTCAGTATAAAAGAGAACTAATCCACTCTGCATATATGGTTATTAGCATTAAGACAGTGTCCAAAATACTATTTTTGCAGGAAAATCTAAAACATGCTGTGACTATAGTAACTCCCTTAGGTAAACCCCAAATTGTCCTTTGCCCCCACGTAAGCAGATCAGATTAGTGCTAAGCTTGCTGCAGTTGGGAGTCACTGTGTTTCAGCTTATTTTATCATTTCCACTAGCTAATAGAAAAATTCAAAATTTAAGTTCAAAGTGCTTAGATCAGTCTGCAGAGAGTTCAGAACCGTACAAGACCTGAACCTGAGCCTGTTTCTTTAACATCCACAGTGGATGTTGATAGTCCTTTGGGAATTAATCTCACAATCAGACTACAAGAAAGACTGAAGAAAAGGGTGGTGAAGTTAGGGCAAAGACATGAGGAGGATATTTCCTTAGGGTTTAAAAATTATATATATTCAGGACATCAATCTCAGTAGCGAGACTGACAGATGATGTTTTAAGAAACAACCATCAACAGCAGGAAAATAGTTTCTTTAATTGTGCAATCACTTCTGGAGCTATTTGAAGTTGTCTGCATAAACTCTTTTCAAATACAAACACACATACACACCCACACACATTTATTGAGAGCAAATACCCATTGCTGTAGTTAATGGAGTGAAATACAGCTGAAGTGGGACTAGGAGAGCAGCAGGGGAGAAATTGTGGAAGCCAAGTTAAGTGCTCTGATACAAACTGACTTTTCCTGTCTTTTCCAGCCGCGCTATATATTATTGTGCTTGGTGTAGGATGGGGACGTTTTGTAGAAGCATTGTATAGGATGAAGGATCAAAAAATTACTATGTATGACATTTTCTTTGCCTCTTTCAATTCAGAAGCCTCCACTTTTCACTCTTCGGTGTACTAATAATACCTGCAGAATTACAGGAGATCATGATTACTTTATGCTTGTCAAGACACACTCTTCGCCTCGAAATCTGTTTGGGGCCAGTATGAGAATCATGTCAAAAATGGGAGGATGTCACAAAACAGCCACCGCTATGATGAAGGAGCTAAAAGGATTGATTTATGAGGATGGATTAAAACAACTTAATAGACTGGCCAAATCATGACCCAATGCCATAGGACTGCCATACACTTTGAAGTTAGAAGGGAATTTTGTGAGCAGAAAATTTCAAGGACATACTGGTCATGGAATGGGATTGGGGAAAAGACATTTACCTAGCTGGGATGTAGTGTACTGAGCTATGACCAGGACAGGTTAGCAAGTCAAGATTTAGGATTGTTCTCCTCAAAATGATACAGTGGAAGCTTCTGCTGAGCAGTGAAAGACACTTTAGGATGCTATTAAACTCCACTGGACAAATATCCTTTAGAGAACTGCATGAGCAGGGGTAAATGAAATGACTCACAGGTCTTTTCCATCTCTAGTGTCTATGGCTTTGTTGTTTTTTTGAGTCATTTAGTTTTGTTTTTTTCAGTTTGTTATAGAGACAAAAGATCTTTAATTTTCATTTCAACAATGTGCCTTCAAAATCCAAAGCATCTCTCTCTGACAGTCTATTTATAGATTCATCAAAATGATTATTTCAGCCACTTACAAGGTAGGATGATGGCAATTTCTGCATCCTAATAAAGCACTTTCCATTATTTAAAAAAGGAAAAGAAAAAAACCCTGAAACATAGTCCCCTTTCTGACTAAAATGTGAAACCTTTCATTTAATGATGTTAGTTCTCTGCAGTTCATTTTCTCATTAGAAAAAGTATTTCTGTGCAGACCAATCTGCCCACCATTCTCTTACCCTATTTTTGTGATGAATGTTACTACAAGGAATGGAGATTTGGTACATACTGATCATCAAAGTAAGATTAATATTTTTTCTAATGAAAGTCTGCATCAGCATAATTCAACATAACAAGGAAAGAACAGAATGGGCAAAGAGCTACAGACTGAAGATTAGCTTCTGAATCACTGGTCTTGGACCATCTTTCTCCATCGAGGTACTGCAGCATTTTGAGCATGTAACTTAATCTCTCTGTGCTTTTGTTTCTTCTGTAGAGCAAAGGAAAAAAAAAAAAAAAGCAGCAGCAGCAGCAGCCACTGTCAGTACAGGAGACAGGACTTTGACATGCTTCTGAGATTTCCTGAGGATAAACAAGATCGTTGCATTAACTGCATTGAGTTACTTAAACTAGTAGGAAAAAAAATCTTGCCTGCTTTAAATTTTTCCTGGTTTTCATGATACTTCTGTGCATGCAGTAGGTACTCAATAAATGTTAATGACCTGAATTACCAATCATTTCTTTAGCAATCATGTCACCTTAAAATATGCATAGTTTGATAATTTAATCTTACTGACATAGACTGGTGTTCTTGGAACAGAACAATTTAATTATTTTTCCTAAAGACAGCATTAAGTCTGAATGCTAAAACTATGCTACTGAGCTCAAAGAAATATAATAAATGCTTATTTATTTAGTTTTTATTCTGAAAGCTTTGAGACAATAAGTGAGATAACAATGACAGAGATCTCTGCTCTCATTTCTCTGGCCCACACCAGGGAAGAAAAGAGGCAAATGGAAGGTAACGACCCTTCTGATTCCAGAAGAGATTGATGCAATTCAAGTCACCACCCTCTGCTAAAAATGAGGGTGTCTTCTCCAGCAATGCGAACAGAGACACTGGGAATCCAATCTCACTTGAAGAGAGACTTTGCATATGCATAATTCATATGAGTTTCCATAGCAGGGCTCTTTGAAAATTTAACTAAATAAAGTGAGGATCTCTTATCAACATTAATAACCAGCTAAAAAACTAGTTGGCTCCTTCTTTAAGTGACTTGTAAGCCCTGATACACAAGCAAAGTTAATTGGGGTAACAGGCAGATATCCAGCCAATCCAGTGAAAACTTAGATAATGCAGACATATTTTGGGGGAAAGAAGGAGAGCTTACATGTGTGTGTTGTCTTAATTTTCCACTTTACATTGGGTTTCAGATACAACCTGAGTGTCTGGGCTAAAATTTCTAAACTATTTTTTAAATATTATTATTCTCCTTTGTAACCTCACTATGCCTAACATCAAAGCATCAAGAATTGCTATAATTTTGAACCTAGCTGCTAGGAAAACAGTATTTTATGTCTTTATTTTACATTGACTTAGACTCTAATAATTTCATTTCTTGTTCTGAAAATAATCTCACTTATGCCTATTTTCTCATGATTTTTCTAAGTGGAGGTTATATTTTTATGATTTTGTTTTTGAACCTATTTTGAATGTTGTTGTCTTCACATTAGCATTTTGTGGTATCATGTATTATTGTTGATCTATACAAGTTTGAGAGACCCTTTCAGTAAAGGGTCAACTAAAGGTACATGAATCATCAGAGATCTGGCCTACAGTGAGGCAAAATAATTTTATTTCACTTATGTTAAAAAATGGAAAAGAAAATAAATCAGCTTAAGCAAAGATAACATAACATGCAAAATAACAACTGATACTTACAAAAGAATAAAATGTTACTTAAATGTCCGTCCTTTGGTACCCTCTGATGGACACCACCTTTAAGAACTAGGATATGGAAAGTTAAAGACCTAAGTCATTTACTGATAGAAATAATTTAGGCCTTTTTGTTTTAGAGAATTGTCATAATATGGGACAACGTGGGCAAAAAAATAATTTACGTTATGAAAAACTCAACAAACAAATCCTGTAAATAATATATGCTAAGAGCAGTGTGTGGCTCTAGCAGGATATTGCTTAGAGAGATTTTGTTTAAAACATTTATTGGAGGCATATATTACAGTATATCATTTACTGGCTAGAAGCCATGCAATATGTGTCTTTACAAAAAAAAAATTACCTTGTAATATGAGCCCCTCCAAGGCATAATTATATAATAAAGTTCTTATTGGGAAAACTGGAAGTAGGCCAAGCCTTGTCCAAATATAGTGAATGTCAGAGCCAAATTTATTATCCTTAGCTATTAACAGGAGAAGGCAGGTTTTGTTTACCAAGCCTAATTCTCTCCTAATTACAGCCACTATAAAATAATTACTATCCATGGGATAACAACACAAGACAGAGTGACTAACAGAAGAAACTGCAGGGGTTAGAAAACAGAGTGCAATTCTGTGTCATTTTGAACAGCTTGTGTACTGCCATGAACAAATTAACGGACTTCATTAAGGAATTATGTTTTAAGAGTGGCTTTGCGGTGAAGCAGTAAAGCAATTAATGCATCTTATTTGGTCCTAGATCTGAGTTGCAGTGCAGTTTGAGATATCAACTAAATTTTTTTTTTTTTAATTTTTGATGTATCAGGTTTAATAGGATTACAACCACATTACTGGGCGAGATGCTTAATGAGTGTAGAGAAAAGACTCTATTTTGGACAAATGACATCCAGCCCCTGCTAACTTATTCTGTCTTTATGAGCAGATTTCTTACCGTGGCGATTTTAATAATCTCCCAAAGACAAATGCCAACTTTCATCTAATTCCCTTTCACAACAGCCCCTCATGTCCTAAACTCTGTTGGATTAGACTTATGATGAAAGGTGTAGATTTCAGAAGAGCAAGAATATTCTGTATATCTATTTGTGCCATGGAAACTGGGAACTTGAAATATTATTTCAATATTTCATATTTGCTTTCCACACAAATCAAAATGGAACATTATCCAGTTGAAACATGATGCTTCATTAAATTCTCAATGTTGCCCGTTCCCACGTTCCCTAACCTCTTCCATCTCATCACAGAGCCCCAGAGGTGTAAAGAAACCTTGCTGTAGATCTTTGTACCCTTAAAACGCGTGCACCAGAATCAGCCACTATTCTTACTACTTGTTCACAATGGCAAGGGGGAAAGGTCGAGTTGTGCCTCTCGCTGGTGCTGTGTCTCTTCTCTCTCTTCTCCCCCAACCCCACCCCTCTCTGTAAAGGGTCACTTCTCCCTGCAGTCGGAAAAATGCTCCTGTTTTGGTGACTTGGTGAAAATGTACAAACTCAGCACACTTGGGGAGTCTGTTTTAGATACTCCTTTTAATAGGCCTCCAGATGGCCACATAAAAGCAAAAGGATTATTATAGCAACTCCCAACCGGGCCATTAGAGATAAAGGTGGACCAGAGTTTCCTTTAAAACCATTTTTTTTTTTTTTGAGGAATATATGACCTGATCATAAAAATGAAATAAAATAAAATCCTTGGTATAAAAGTAGGGGAAGAAGTTCTAAATCCAGAAATTCGTTTTTGTACTGTATTTAATATTTATCTGCACAAATGTCACTTTATGCAAATCAAGTCGCTCAATTTAAAGTCAAAATATCAAAATGTAATTTTAGTTCTTTCCAACAATGCTATGACATGCTTTAGGTTTTTTCTTTTAATTTTTTTAAAAAAGCTTCTTTTTTCCTCTCCTTTTTATTCTCCAGACACTGAATGTTTCTATAGGGAACTAAAGTTAAGAAAGGAATAGGCAATAAAGAGATTCAGGAAAAATATTTCATGTGGAAAAAGAAATGTCCTATCTCAAGTATATATATATATATGTATATTCCAAGTGGGTTTTGAGCTGTAAGGTTGAAGGGGGACATAAAGTGAGGGTCCCCTAGTGGCTGAACACCTCCTCATTGTGCAATCAAAAAAGTACCATTGAACGTCTCCTTTCCTTCCCTCCTGTCAGAAGCCACATAGTTCTGAGGTTAGAAATAGGACTGGCTGGTTTTACACAGTTTGAATCATGGGTTCTGTTTTCCTGATTTACCCCTTTCTGTATTTTCCAAAATATTCCAAAGTGCATAGTTCACTATTTTTAAAAAGGTTCGTTTCGGGAATCTCCACCCCACCCTCCACCATCACACACGCACACTTTCTGTTCCCCAGGAAGCACAGCAGATAAACACGATTCCCTGGACACTGAACAGACTTTTCTTCTCCTCCAGCTCCATTAGACTTTTACTATGAATTAATTCCTCCCAGATTCTAGAGTTAACTCATTCGTTGCCCCAGTTTGAATTGCGGCTTTTCATACTTTCTCATGTTTGCTTAGGAATTTGAGTGAGAAGAAGTGAAGAGACAATATTAAGAATTACTAGCCAGTTCCCATTTTGAATTTGAAGTTTCTTTTGCCATTTTCATTTTTATTATTATAAAACATTTCAAACACATAAAAGTGCAAATAATAATAAACACTCAGATGTTCCCAAAGATTTAACATCTGTGAATGTATTATAAAAAGTTTTACATGTTTACTTCATTTCTTTTTTCTAATGAAATGTTACAAAGGAAGTTAAAGACCTCTCTGTACTTAAAAGTTATGTCATGACCCTCCTTCACTATCATTCTCCCTTCCTGTCAGGGGCAAAAGAGCCACTAATTGGTTTGCAACTTTCACATCAATGTTAGTCTGTGTTTACTACATTTGTACGTATCCATAAACAATATGTTTCATTGCTCTATGATTTTAAATTTACATAAATGCCATATATCTGCTACTTTTCTACTCATCTTTGTATTTTCAAGATTTATCCATGTTCATGCATGTAGAATTGGTTCATTTATTTTAACTGATATGTGAGTTTCCACCGTGAATATGAATGTAGCACAATTCATGGATGAATTGTCCAATAGGAAACAAGGCTGCCTATCTCCCGAAATTTAGTGGATGAAGGAGAAGTGGCCTTTTCTTTCTGGTCCATGATGTTTTAATTTTGATACCAAAAGAATTTCTTTGTTGCTTAAAATAACATTTTAAAATGTTATAAAGTGTGAATGCAACACAAGCCTTTCTAGTAATTCACACCCCTTTGTGGGTGAATTTATCCTTTGGCAATTGCGATAAGTATAAATGTGGAAATATCATAATGAAGATGGCCACAGCTGGGAACAAAAGTCAGGGGGAAGGAAGGAAGCCTCTGCCATGTCCCACAAAGTAGAGTGGGGCAGAAACTACCAGTAACAACATCATCTTCATAATAAGCAAAGAGACTGGTCCAGAAACTTTTAAAGCCTATAATATATATTCAATTAATATTATAAAAGACTATGTATTAACATGGTAGATGGTAAAGGACCTGGCAATGTATCGTGTCAATGACTCCCAGATACTTAAAGACCCTGAATTATGCATTAATGTGATATACCCCGATGGCTCTGCCAGTTCAGTGCTTTGACTGCTGAGTTATAACTGGTGTGATATGTGGTATCAATCCCAGCATTTACAGGCTCTCTGTGTCATCATTTCAATCTCTCCACCTATCCAGTTTAAAGACTTTTAAACTCCATTTAAAAAGTAAACACAATTATAAATTTAAAATGTTACAGTGCTATCCAATGTCTAAAGAAGGTAAAGACTGTTGACTCAAGGTCACTAATATCCATTTAGCAGAGATCAAGTGTGGAATGTTGCATATTGAAGCATCATTTAATACGAAGTAAGGACTGGCAGCATTAATGCCATTATCGATGACCTTTCTTCTCAGGGATTATAATATCTCAATACACCTGATCACTAGGGTCAGCTTTATACATAGGTAAAGTAAACATTCGCCTTTGGAACATATTTCAAGGAACATGGGGCAAATACAACTTTACAGAAATCACTTTCCTACACTGCCATGGAGTTTGATATTCCTATCATTTGGAATTAATTCTTTTGACTTGAGGCATTTTATCTAGAAGAGTTCATAGCATGAAATAAATATGACTCAGTAACATAACTCCTTAATCTTTTACCATTCACTTGCATCTTAGTGAGAATTTGTTCATAAGCATTATTAACCAGTAACCTAATGCTGTCTTGAAAAACAATGGGATAATCCACTGTCATGTTATGAGGAGTGAAGAGAAGAAATATCTGTATTGTAAGAGGGTGTCTGGTGGGATTTTGAAGCAAAGAATGAGACTAGGGACCAGAGAGAGCACCAAATAGTGAATGCTTTGGAGGTTTAGGAGAGAGGATACTGAGAGTTGAGAAAAGGGCATTGCAGAACAACTCTGTGTATGTGTGGCTGTGTATGAGCGCGTACGTTGGACATACGCACATGAAAAATACCTACTTTAGAATTTTGCCCAAAGCTAAACTTCCTGTGCACAACTGCCTTTTATCTCTCCTTATACATATTATTTTCTCTTTACTATAATTTAAACACAAAAGAAAATATTTCCTTAACACTTCAAGACTTACTATATGAGCTCATTCTCTCAGCCTTGTACAAAAATATATTTTTTGCTTGAGTTTTCATTTCCCTTTTTTAAAAAATGTAATGCTTTGTAGCAATTGAAGGAAATATTCATGCAAGTTTAAAATGCTGATACTACAAAATCTCTTTGTCTGGTAAAGTTTTGTTTGCACAAATTATGCTTCGGGTGAACACCAAGCACTTTTATATTTTGAGTAGGAATTAATTCAAAGTATTTGCTTCATAAAGAATGCTGTCACCTATTTGCTTGCTTGCAGTCACAGTTGGAGTTTGGCTTGAACCTGCCACTTTTGTATAAGACAGTCAACATTTCTGTACATTTGATAAGCAAGGCCTTTTTCTACATGCCTTTGAGATACTGAACTAAGCCTAAAGGATTAAACCAGTTTTCCCATAGGAGAACCACCACCACCGCAATAGCTGACGTTGGCTGACTGCTTATCAAATTCCAGCCACTGGGAGGCAGTATTGTGTAGTAGTTTAGATCGAGTTTTGCCATCATTCAGACAAGGGTTCAAGTCTGCCTCTAACGTGACTGTGGACTAGTTAACTTTTCTAAGCTTCATTTTTCTTGTCTTGCAAACTGGTATAAGACCCATTACTATTTCATAGTGTCGTGAGGATCGAATGAGATAATGTGTGTCAAGTGCTTAGCCCATGCATGGGGCTCAAGAAACACAAAAAATCTAATTTCTAGGTGAAAGCACGTGATACATGAATCTATTCCAACCTACTGATCTTTTTCTCTCCTCTTCATGCACTCACCTAACCTTGCAAACTCCTCTTAAAAACTAGTGTCTTGGACCCAGAGGCAGAAAAAGTTAATTTTCATGAGGAAAGTCTTTGACATTAGGCCAAGGCACCCATCCGCAGTGCTTCTCCCGAGCATCTTGCTTCTCCTTTCACCTAATTACAGTGACAGCAGCAGGGAAAGGGGTACTTCTTATTTAATGCTAGAGATAGAGACTGCAACCCAGATGAGTAAAAACTTTAAGGAAGAGAGATCAAAGCCTATTCACTTGAGGTTCCCATATCTCCCAAACAGATACCAGAACCAAATCAAGAAACCTCTAAGATCTCTTTGCCTTTTTCTCTTGGTTCGCAAACCAACAACCATTACTTGGGGACACACTGACATTCTTATCCTGGGACCGTTCAATACTTTCAGAATTTCCCTTTTCATAATTTCCTCTGTTATCTCATGCCACAATGTTGCCTTCAATAGCAACTGCACTAGCCACTGAATCCTATGCACCCCGATCCTATTGATAAGAACATAATGCTGCTAGATATGATTAAGTTCCGCAGTCTAATGTATCACTCAAAAAACAAAATTTTATACTGCCAGAGTAGTCTCTGGTGTTTGTATCCATGTCCTTGAATTTATCTTTCATTAAACTTGATTATTCAAAGTAACAAATATATATTTCACTAAAGAATCCTTGGTAAATATATCTACTGTGTCCACAGAGCTACACAGAAAATTCCATTCTTGACATTGTATCAACGTTCAGAGACTACATAGTAGTTTATCATTCTTGAGACAAAAAATACTTTCAGTGAAAGCCACTGTCCCAGGTTTATGTGGAACCTCTGTTGTAAAATAAAAAATTGACCCTGTGTCCAGCTTATTCAGGGATCTCAATTTCACTGCTTACATCTAGGCTTTAACTAGCTATTTTGATGACTTCATCCACAAATTATTTTCTAATTTTCATCAATCATTAACTCAAAAACTAAAGTAGCCTATAGAGTGTTTGGGAGCTAGACCAGTTTCACTATATCTTTACCTCCTAAGAAGAGAAATGAATGGCAGTTCAAAATTCATGACTGTGGGTGAAGTTCTTTCTCATCCTTCAGAGTCTGACACCTTTTCAGTTTAATGTATGATAAGGCTATACACTCATAAAAATATCATTGATCGTCGTTTTCCCCAAAATCAATCCTATGGTGGATTCTTCTTGAAACATAAGTGAATTATTGCGTGTTCTACAATCATTTCACTTGCAGATGAAGGGTTCTTGTATTTGCCCTTAAGTTTTCTGGGCAGACATTCAGAAACAGGACTCTGGCCTGTTAAGAGGCACAGCTGTACCCTGCAGGTAGAATGAAAAGGTCCTAGATGAGGTCTTGAATGCGTGTCCTTACATGCTTCATACTGCAACCTAATGTGCAGTTGCAGACCACCCCACCTGAGATAATAAATGAGAAATATTCAGGGCTGTTGAGCACTTTGCAAATTTTCACAGTGGATCAGCACAAACTTAGTTAGCGCAGGTGTTCACATAATTGTGATTCATTGGAAAAATTCTCAGTGCTCAATAGCCCTCGTACTCTTTTCCCTCCTAGGTGGTCGTTGAGTGTAAGTATATTGTGGGGAAATGTGCCATGATGTCAGGCTCCACCGGTGCTTGGCATAAGGGTGTTGGGTTGATAAAAAAAAAGAACAGCTAAATGTGTCCAATTCTCTTGGTCCATTTGTTTAAGTTTTAGAAACGGAAGGATGATGTGTATGCACTGGTTCAATAGATAGAAATCACTTCCAACATTTCAAAAAAAAATCTCTTCTGATAATGTATAAAATTAAGACATTTTGGAGGTTATTTTA
The DNA here is from genome assembly GCA_963574885.1 of Lepilemur ruficaudatus. NCBI lineage: Eukaryota > Metazoa > Chordata > Mammalia > Primates > Lepilemuridae > Lepilemur > Lepilemur ruficaudatus. Next base: position 49,247 of record CAUYRT010047756.1, read on the forward strand.
AAATCATTAAATCTGAAAACAATGTAAAAAATCTCTCTCCTTGTTTTTCTTGCATTGTAGCTGCCATCTTTTGGGGGAGTGTGCTCAGGGCCACCTGATTACCAGTTCTGCTCATTTCTTCAGTTTGGCCACCATAGGACCAACAGGTAATCATTCTGAACTAGCAGACAGTTCACTCTGCATCAGCCCTTGGTACCAGCCTTAGCTTTTCTATTTGCAGAGTGAAACAAAATTACATGATCTGAATGTCTTAGTAATGATACAACTTTGCATAGCTTTTAATGTAACAAATTAAATGATGGCTTAAAAAAACTGATCATACAGTTAATGAATATTGATTAGGCTCCTACATGGTGCTTGACTCTGTGGTAAGCACCCTGAATTTGAGGGTAAAGGAAAAGAAAAATTAGGTGCCTGTGATTCATACATGACTTGTCTTATTCTATGATTTAAAAAAAAAAAAAAAACACGGAATTAAAAGGATTCCAAATTTTTGTGCCTCTCTCCATTTGAAATTTATTCAAATGGCATTCCTAATAGTAAATTCAGGTGTCCATTCTGTTGATACTCATGTCTCTGCCTAAATAAAAAAGTATCTGTCTTCACAATGTACTCAGAATTTTTCCTTAAGGGAGGTGATCAAACAGATCAAACTTTAAACTTCCACTAATTTCTTTCAAGCATTTGACATAAATCTATGATTATTTGAACAGATTTATAGCCTTTTTCCAATTCCTCCCCAAGAAAAGAGAAAAAATGTGCTTCCATAAATTATTTCAAGTGATCTACTAAGGTATAAACCTAAGCATAGATAGAAAAGATGTCAGTAGTTCTAATGTTACGTCGAACCAAGAACCTATCTGGTGCCATTACAATAAAGGGTCTGAGTCTCTTGTCTCCATAGTACCTCAGGCCTTCTGAAAAATGGATGTTGTCCTTCATTTTCAAATAGAGAAATAAAGCAATAGTACTGTCAGAAATCCAAAATCCTTCATCAGCCACCTACTGCCAGCTCATGATCCCAAATGAAACACTCCAGGTAAAAAGACACACTACTACTAGCAGACACATTGCCCCCAAATCTATATATTGTCCCCTTTCCTTGTGACCTATGGTGGCTAGACCAGGATGTTGCCAAGACTCCATCTACCTAAAATGAAAATAGGATTGTATGACCTTAATGTCTTCTTTTCCCTTGAACGTTTGCCTGATCTTACTAAGTTCTATTAATACTAGGTCTGTCTGCATTAGGAAAACCCTTCTGAAAAAAATATACCAAATCTGAGATACTACAACAGTTTCATAAATTTTTTTTTTTAAAGAGGCAATCCAAAGAGAAAAAAAGATCCCAGAAAAAGACACATACCAAGAAAGCCAAAAGTTTAAGTTGTGTTTCTAGAAAATTCTACTGTTTGTTCTTGATCCTTATCAGAACTTGGTTTCAGAGAACAGAAGTGGGAGCAGAGTAAAGGCAGGGCAGTGACCCCCCCCAGCAGAAGTGTATCTCTAAGTATGCTCTTCTGGATCCTGGAGGTGTGAGTGTCTCACAGATGAAAAGCATTCTCCAACTTACTGATGAGACAGGGAGAGTAAACTGGTCCAAAGTTAATGAACAACTTTTGAGTTTTAGATAAAAATATTAATTTATTGATAGATGTACACTGAAAATCTTTAGCATAGACATTGTGGGTATATTCGGTTGCAAATAGTTGTATAAGAATTTCATTGTCCATAAATGTCTATTAAATTATGTTCTCCAAAATCTAAATTTGTCATACTGAAATTAGATAGACTATCTAAATAAGAAATAATGTCTGAGATCAAATCAATTAACACATCTATAAAATCAGGACATTTTGTTATCAAAGTCACCATTTTTTAATTTTAAGAAATCCACTTTTACCAAATATTTAAGCTCATAAAATTATTTGTCAGCCACAGAACACCACTGAGAACTACAACACTAAGCATAATTTTAAAAACCCCTTTAATCATTTGCATTTATTACTGTAATTCTAAATACAAATTTTTAGATTTCTGTTCAGTAATATAAGCAGATTTCTATCAATTTGTTGAGCTTTGCTTCCTAACTGCAGGCATTAGATATGTTATCTGTAGTAGTGACAGATCTACTATTCCATCCTTGAAGTTATGTTTAAGATGCTTTTCAGACCTGAAAAACAAAATGTCTATAGAATTGTTTTTTAATTCAGTGAGATTTCCTCTCTCTTTCTCTCTCTCTCCACTATCAGGAGTGCTAATTTATGTGGTGGTTCTGCTATTCTAATACTATTCTTACATTCACCGTTTGGCATTTCACATTCTTAAAATTTGTCTCCAAAACATTGCAGCCTTATTCTGACATTTTTCTCTGCTTCTGACTTTATGTAGCTATATATTTTTGTTCACAATTCTTATAATAGGATGTAATGAGTTTTGCATTAGCCACTAAAATAATACTTAAGTTGTCTTTATAAGAAATAAAAGAAAAAATGGTTGGATTCATTCTTTTCTAGACTACAGTGCTTGCCTTGAACATCACTAAGAGCAGTGCGGAAAATTAGAAATATCATGCTTTTTTAAATCTATGGGGAGGATTCCTGAAGAGTTTGTATCATTATTTCTTATCCTACTCCGCTTCAGAGTGTATTAAAAACAAAATATCCTTTCTTGACTCTGCGTTGCTTTCGGTATATGCTTCCTGAAGGCAGTGGAACAGACTAGATTGTCTCTCAAACCTCTGACTCCCTAATTCATGGCCAGACTATCGAAGAATCAAGTTTATCCGCATTTGAAGGAGGGGATTCTTATCTATTGACTTCCTTTTTATTCAGATACTGTTTAAGCTGCATTAACTTGCTTGTATTAGGGAGAGCTGAATTTCTGTGCTTTTTACGGGGGTAGAGAGGGAGTCGTCTTCCATGAGATTCAAATGTTTTCCAGATCTACTGGTGGTAATTGACATAATTCATTTTAATGAGTTGGAAGTATTTGAAGAGCTTTCAGTGAAAACATGTGGAGCCACTCTATAAATTCCTAGGCTTTTAGAACCCTCTCAGTCTCCAGTGTTTCTGCATTTGCTGCATCCAGTAAACTGATAAACAAAAATGATTTATTGTAAAATAGTTATAAGTAAAGAAATGTCCTCTGAGGATACAATAATTGTTTTCATTTTCCTTTCCCCAGTGCCAGTAGTATAATAAAATGCTAATAGATGCAAATTATGCATGATCTTTAGTGCATACTAAAGAGAGACCATTTAAAAACCAGGTATCTTTTGTTGGTGAGTAAGCAGTGGAATATCATTTCCTTTTTAAGATCTTGTACCAACTGAGAAGTTTCCTTTCTGGATGGTCTACACAGAGAGGCCTACCTCCAGCCCACTGCAGTGAGGCCTTCCTAAGAAGGGGTGGAGGCATGATAGGGGAGGACAGAAGACAAACAAAAAAATTTTGATGCCAAAGGATTCTTATAAGGAATCTTGGAAAGAAAAACAAACATCTGCTTAACAGAATAGCCACTGTGACTTAAAGAAGAGAAAATTGAAATGTATGAAAAATCAATGAGGTAATAATTAAATTGCGGGCACACCATACAGCAGCCAGGACACTTCATGCACTTGGTCATGGGGACAGGGAACCGAAGTCATCAGTAGTTAAAAAGGAGCAAAGAACAGGCGTCATCTTGAAGCTAATTTCGTGATGAGACACTAAAAAACACATACCTGCTGCAGTATAGCAGGATATTTATAGGAGGTTAAAGATACAAATTAAAGTCCAGGAGCCTATACATTCCTGATTACCCAGCATTCTTAAATCAGCCCTCCTCAGTCTCACACCTGGGGTCTCAGCTGCAGCATAGCTGTCATTTACGCTATCCATGGCCCACGATTGATGACAGTCATTCGCTGATGAAGCTGTATACATCATTTCTGTCCGAGCTGCACTGGCCAGATGGACCCTGACCATCCATCGCCTGTCAGGGACGCATCTGTTCACACTGCTGCTGGGGTACTAACAAGTCATTGGCTTTCCAAAAGGACAGTGTCAGCTGGATAGGGCACAACATAAAAACTGGTGTTGTTGGGTTTTTTTCTTATCAAGAAACAGGTTTTTTTTTTCTTCTTAAAAAGAGAGATATTGCATTAACTTTTAAAACAGTTATGGTTTAAAAGTAATGGTACAGGCATCCAAAAGATCAAACACATTTTATTAACTTCATATTGATAAAGAAAATAGGTTTTCTTTTCTAAATTTGTTGTTTTTCATGGCGTTTCAATAATATGATCCATTTAAGGTTAAATATTGAAATATGCAGATCTGGTAGTTTCTTTATTAGTATTTGTGTCTATAATGAAAAGCAAGATGTTTGTGTATTGTTTTGTCAAAATCCAGATTAATTTTATTACTTGTTTTACTTCCTTGTGATAAATAAAAGTAGCTTCCTGTCTAAAATAAAAAGTAATCCAAAGAAAATTTGCAATAAATTGGTCCATAAATCTAATCAATAATAGCAAGATAATTCAAGTTTGGTAAAGATCATTCATTTAATTTGCTCCCATTTGAATTTTTTTTTTTTTTTTTTACAAAGAAAGGCCTTTTTTTATCTGCAAGATGAAATATTAACTATGGTTCAATTAGTGCTTGTGTGTCAGGAACCATCTAAGCATTTTCCCTGTATTACTTCATTTGCTCTTCACATCCCTATGAGCTAGAACTCTTATTATTACCATTTTTAAGACCAGGGAACTGAAGAATGAAGAGTTAAAGGGCACACATATAGTGTGAATGGCAGAGTTAAGATTTGAGCCAAAAATAAGTCTGACACCAAAGTCCACAGGTTAATTTCCTTTTGCTTCGAGTTTCCAAAACTAATCTTCAAAATATGGATCTCAACAGCCACCACTGCCCACTATCCTTACATTTTTTTCTAAATTCTTACATCGTTATAAAAATAAAATGATTTTGCTTTGGCAAAAATATAATGAGAGATTTTCAATTAAGCAAAAATAAGAACATGAGTCAAAATCCGACAGTTAGCTGCTTTCATTTTTTAAGGATATAACTTAAATTGAAAAATCTGCATTTTTAGACACACATTTCAAAAAAAATTAATAGACACCCACTCAATTGTTCTTAAGTGGATAAAAGTGTATAATTTACTCAAAATGATGTTCGAGAAAACAGAACATGGGGTATGAATAATTTTCAATCTGCAACAGGTGACCAGGTTAGAATGAACATGAGCGAGAATGGTTGTTCATAAAGATCCTTCAAATGCAATTTGTATCTAAGTACATATCTCAAAGACAGCTTCCAGCTCTTTATTGCTTCAGTTTCCTGATTTATAAAAGGAAAAAATGTATAATATTTTTTTCAATAGCAAATATATTTTATGGATTTGGGAGAAAACTTACTGTAAAATAAAAGAATCTAATTTTCCTAGATGGGAAACTGATAAAGAGATAGAAGCCCATTTTTCAAGGTCACAAAGGAGCCATTTCTGTATTGGCAATGTGAGACACATTGTTGAAAAATATGAGTGACTATAAACCTCATTTTGGCTGTCTGCTTTGGCAGCCGCAAGAGATCTGCAGGGAAATTTCTCCATAATTCTCCATTTTGGCTTCATAAATTGGCAGATCACATGGTTTTTCTTACTATGAGGGCCTTAAACTCCAATTAATTTCCTTTGCTCTTTTTCTTACAATTTTTATTCCTGTAAAAATATGGTAAAATATTGAAACAAAATTAAATTTCTTGATGTATCTTCTACTGTTTCAAGACATAAGCAAATGTATTTTTGCAAAGAAAGTTTGCACATGTATAGTAAGTCGGTATATCATGATTGCCATTCTTGATTCCTCCTGCATTAAGATGTGAATGATCTATGTTCTAAAGGAATGTGTGTTCCTTAAGAAGAGAAAGGAATATATACAAATAACTACAAACAAGCTCAAATGTCATTAAATTGTAAAAGCAAGGTATTATAAAAGTTGAGATGAGATTGCTTCCAGCTGGGATTGTCAACAATAAAAAAAAGCCTTTATGGAGGAAGTAGTATTCGAAATGAGTCTTGACAAATTTGTTTAGAAACTTATCTTGTGTTAGACAGAAGGTGGTATCTTGGGCTGCGAGAACAGTTCTAACACAGGCTTGAAGGTAGAAAATCAAAGGTCAGAAGAGTAATAGTGAGTAAACTAATTTGTCTATATCTGCAGTTGTACATATGTGTTTTGTTAATGATTCCTAAATATGTGAATGAATAAATGAATGAGTAAAAATATGCTAACATAGTAGAGAGTCATGTGTATGCGTTATACTTTAAAATTCCTTCATAAAAAACCAAAATGCTCTATTGTGGTGGGCAGAATCAGGCCCCTCTCAAAGTGTCCACAGCTTCCTCCCTGGAAGCTGTGAACATGGCAAAAATAACACTTTGCAGAGGTGGGTAAGGGTAGGGCCCTTCAGATAGGGAGATTATCCTGGATTATCCAAGGGGTCCCAATCTATTAAATGACTGAATGAGTTCTTAAAAGTGAGAACATTTCTACACTGCCATCAGAGGAGGATGTAACCAGATGAAGCATGAGTGAGCTGTGACATTGCTGGCTTTGAAGATGGAAGAAAGGGGACACAATCTAAGACTGCAAGCTCTCTAGAAATGGGGGACAAAAACCAGATTCCTCTGCCAGAACCTCCAGAAAGGAATGCAGCCCTGACAACACCTTCACTTCAGGCCTGTGTGACCCATGTCAGACTTCTGAACTACAGAACTGTAAGGTAATAAAAGTGTGTTGTTTTAAGCCACTAAATTTGTGGTAATTTGTTAAGGAAGTGATAGAAAACAAATACATCTATTTTGTGTGGTTTTGGCATACCACAGTTTATGGGTCCATCAGGGCATTTTTAAACCTCATGTTACCACCTAAGAAGTCAATGTTGAAAATAGGTATCGAAAATTTGGTGCCAGGTTCTAGGCGGAAAAGAGCTAATTATTAAAACTTCTATAATAAATTAAATTTTGATTAAATTAAGTGGTATATTAAAATAACTGTTAAATCATTTATTTCTCCATAGTGAAATTAATATTGGAATATTGATAGTTTTCATCATTGGACAAGATATAGTTTGATCAATTCGGCAATTTTGTGATCTATTTTGCTTTTAATTAACTAGACTTAAGTAGCAAAAGAAAATTGATAGATAAATCAGCAAAATTATTGAGTCAGATATTACGAAATTGTGTGTTATGTATTCCACAGTGCCTAATACAGTGCTGTGCCCATAGTACAATTGTAATAATTATTGTTTGAGTAGTAAATTCTGTAAATATGGTTTAAAAAAATAAAGTCCCCTGTCCTATTATCTAGTCATACAAAATAAATAGCTATTCAGAGTGCCAGACTTCTGTTTGTGTTTGGCTGACTTAAGGTGCATTAAGTATTGTTTGTGATGTAGCCTGAATGATTTATGTAGAAGGTCAAATTTATCTAGGAAGATAGGCAATATATATGGTCATTCCAGAATCAGAATTTAGAAAATATTTTGCTTTTACTGAAAATTTTCTGTACAAATTAGGAAAAACACTGACAAAAACCAGTACTAAATTTTGTGCTCAAGTCACTTTTCATATGTTAATTTGTACTACAGTCAGTAAGCAGGTGGGGTAAATCATAAATTGCATTTTTAAATTAAATCAGTCCTTGATAGCAGCCTTGCATCGTGAGTACCGCCTCTGAGATTTCTGGCCAATGGTCTCCTCTCCTCCCTGCAAGAACTCTGCTGTTTTCAAATCTCCCTTTGACTTCATTTAGTGTACATACAGAGCTTTGTTTGTTGGCTTTTGTTTTCACTTCTCAGTGCTTACTGAAGGAATTTCTTTTTTTAACTCTGTATCACACAGGACCCAATTCCACTGTCCAGTTATCTGCCTCTTCACCTCTGAATTGCCACACAGCTGCTCAGAGGAAGAAAGTGAGATCAAGTCAGCCGTGCAAGACATGGTGCCCCAAGATGCCGGATTGGCTGGCAAAGCTTCCCTGCTGTTCCAGAGGCACTGCGTGAGCCCTGTGGGGAAGTGTGAGGGCCCAGCGAGACTAGTGCCGGCCTCTGGTTAATCCGACATGGAAAAATGGACTCCACACCAGTCGCCAATGACAACTTAAAACATTAAACTAGCCATATTTCCTTTTGCATTTTTTTTAGCACAAATTTGAAAACCCTTGATTGGACACTGATTTTACTTAGCTTTGCTGGGGGTTGGAGGTGGGATGAGGAGACAGTCTTTTTTTGTTTGTATTTGCTTCCCTTAAAGCCTATGACAGGAAATGTCAGCAGAGTAAAATGCCAACTGTAGCTGGACACGGTATCGGTGAACCTGTTATCTTGCGGCATGTTAATCCAAACTCCCGTGGAACTTGCTTGTTTCCACTTCTTACTTTTCATGTCCCTGAGGTTAAAACAAAAACAAACCAAAAAAGAAAAAAGAAAAGAAACAGAAAAAAGGTTTTTTTTTTTTTTCAGTTAGACTAAGGAAATTTCAGGCCTTTATAGCCGCGACTTATTTCAGCGCCGAGGCAGCTTTCTGTTCCACCTCATTCCCGCTGTTTTCATCTTGTTTAGAGTCATCTGAAAATCACAAGATGCAGATGCAAACAGACTTGAGATTGTTGTTCGTTCCCTGGGGTACTCACCGTGTAACAACATGAACCCTACGCACAGCCTTTCTGTGACTATTTTTCACTTGTAAAAATTGGTGCAATACCTAGTCGATTTATACATTTACTCATTTGGCAAATTAGTTTCACTCAATAAGGAACTAGAGCTACAAACATGAATGGTGCCTGCCCTCGAGGAGTTTCAATCCACTAGACATAGGTTGTGAATTACAGAAGACACCCTGGAACAAAGTGTGCTATGGGCTGGGAGGAGGACAGCTCCTGGATGCAACATCTGCAGGTGAGAGCAATCTCTGGTCACCTGCAGGAGTGTGTGGAAGAGTAGGAGATAAATGTGAAACACCTGGACCCTAACAGGCACTCAAAATAAAGCTTCCTTCCTGGCCCTGAGAATACGTTTATTTTGTTGATACTGTATTTCCTTTCATGATGTTTTGCAAATGGATGTTTAATATTTTCATCTCCTGTATTTTAAGATCCTGGTGAAATAAGACCACAGATTTTACTTTTCCTATTAAGTCTTTTACTTTAGTGGCTAAAAAGCTAAGCTCTGGCCTCAGACTTCCTAGTTTCAAATACCACCTCTACCATCCACTGGCCATTTTATCTCGGGCCACTTGTTGAGGAGGTGAGTTTACTTGCCTAATTTACTTTTCAATTCATTCATTCATTGACTCAAAAACAATAAAAATAATTGACCACTGTTATTAGTCAGGGTTATCCAGAGAAACAAAACAAATAGGATGTGTGAGTACATGGATACATATATACACACACATATGTATACACACACACACACACATATATATATATATATTTGGGGGTACATATGTGTACATAAGGAAATTAATTATAAGGATTTGGTTCACCCAATTATGGAGCCTGACAAACGTAAGATCTGCAAGGTGAGTTGACAAGCTGGAGACCCAGGAGAGCCAATGGTGCAGTTCCAGTCTGAAGGCAGCTGGCTGAAAACCCTAGATGAG
>CAUYRT010047759.1:0-22567 GCA_963574885.1 Lepilemur ruficaudatus
AAAGCTTCTGCACAGCTAAAGAAACTATCACTAGAGCAAATAGACTACCCACAGAATGGGAGAAAATATTTGCTCTTTACACCTCTGACAAAGGTCTGATAACAAGAATCTACCTAGAACTCAAAAGAATTAACAAGAAAAAACAAAAAAACATTTATAAATGGGCAAAGGAGATGAACAGAAACTTTTCCAAAGATAGAATAATGGCCAAAAAACATATAAAAAATGTTCATCATCTCTAATCATTAGAAAAATGCAAATCAAAACCACAATGAGATATCACCTAACCCCACTGAGACTGGCCTCTATCAAAAAATCCCGAAACAACAAATGCTGGCGAGGATGTGGAGAGATAGGGACACTCTTACACTGTTGGTGGGACTGCAAATTGGTGCAACCTTTGTGGGACATTGAGTTTTTTTAAATTAATATTGTATTTATTTCTTAGATTTTGAATCAAGCTTAAAACATTTTAGATAAAGTTGTTGAGCTATCACCCTCTAAATATATTACTGTGTGTTTTCTACCTGTAAGACATTCACATTCTTAACCATATCACACTCATTTAAAATTAAGATAAGAATGTTATATTATCACATGTACTCTTCAAACCTCTATAAATATAAAATTTTTTCAAATAATCTAAGATAATTAAGTTCAGAACGCTGTGTGGCATTTAGTTATCACATCTAGTTGTCTTCATTCTAGAATGTTTCCCATATTTTTCTTGACTTTCATGATCTTTTTAAGATTACAGGCTATTTATTTTGTAGATGTTTTCTTCTGGTTTGATTCTAGGTGTATATATTTGGCAGGAATATCACAACAATTATGCTGCATTTTCATTGCATCCTAACAGATGATGAAGTTTCAGTCTGTCCTAGTTACTGATGAAATCTATTTTAATTACTTCATTAACATGGATCCTGACATCCTTTTCCATTAAGAAGTTACTCTTATTTACCTTTTGAAATTTATTAAACTGTACAATTATATAATAAATAGTTCATTATCAAACTTTAAATTTATTATTTCAGAATAGATTTATGTTTTTATATTTTATGCAATAAATTGTACGCTGTTAAAATTACTATTTTTAGCTTAATTTGTCATAGATTTAACTAATAGTAGTTGTTTTCTACATCCTTTTGACATGCTGAATTTGAGAAATTTTTTACTTCCTGGAACAACAAGGTGCTCCAGATTCATCTTGTACTTTTACTGCCCTAGTTCTCAAATCAGACATTTTCCCAACATTCCCTGGTTTGTTTATTAAAGAATATATGTACAATGCAAAATATATATACTAGGTGTACTAATGTGCTTATTTCTCTTGGGATGTTGTTTTCAGCCTGTTTCAGTGGCCAAAGCTTACGAAATTTTATGTTTAGTATATGTAAATATAACATACACCTTTATGCCTATATTTATTACTCTATCTATCTGTTTGTCTATTGATCTATCAAGTTCATTCTAATATCTCAATTCTAATTCAACCCCACAGGGTACATTTTACCCTTTCAGTTTCCATAGTCGTAACTACTTTCTTGGGAAGTGAGATTCCTTGCTCATACACTTATTTAATCAATTATCCATATATAATCAATATTCTAGCTCCACACTGGTCCTCCTACATTGCATAAAATGTCCTTCTCACCACACACTGGGCTACACCACCAGGTAGATGACCTCTTCTCCTAATCCAGGCTCTGATATTCTAAGAGAAGCTACCCCTCCTCTCAAAAGCTTCATTGGCTCTGCAATCTCTCTATAAATAAAATCCCTGTGTAGACACTCTTTATACTCTATTCTGAGACTTCTTTGTTCTTAGATGCCATTTCCATCCATTCCAGAATCTAACAACCTAGCACTGCTCTCAATTTGGTAGAAATAAAATTTTATACCATACTCCTCAGTTTTCAAGACCCCAAAATGATGCAGCCTGCTTTAGGAAGAAATCTCTTAATTCCTTAGCTATATGCAGCACAGTTACATTCTGTCTTCCTATATTACTGTTGGTATCTCTCCTATCGTATTTTGTCTTCTCTTGTAGTCATCAATATTACTTTCACCACCCTTATTCAATTGATGTCTCTCTGTGACAGTGGACATGTCACAGATTTTGTAGTTTATTCTTTGTAATGTCTTACACAATGACTTATAAATAATAGAAGCTCACTAACTTCAATTGACAACAGTTAAATATGTTTTCAAAGAGTTAATTTAACCATTGTACTCTATGTAATTTTTAGGAGCATAAAATAGATATAATATCTGGGTATATTATATAATGTGAGAATCTAAAGAAAGCTATGGTTCCTTACTGTGGGAAAAATGTAAAAGTATTTATATGTTCTATTAACATATAATATTGAAAACATTGTTTTTCATAGAGACAAAATATAAAACAATGCTCCAAAGGCAAATATTATCAGTTAGTTCTAAAAAATAAATGGAAAATAGTTCAAATAAATTTAAATGCAAATCTAGTTAAATGCTATGAAAATTTCAAAGAGAAGATACTTTCATGTTCTCAATAATAGGTCAAATATGTAATTTTCTTTTGAGTTTGCTGTCTGCCTGAAATCTTTGGCAGTATATTTTAAATACTATGACAATGGAGTTGAGTACAACAGAGCTGAGTTTTAACAAATTTTCACACAGCATTTTAATTTAATATTCATGTATCATCAGTAAAATATTTGAGCTCGTTATCAAAATAAATGAGCATGACCTAATTACAGTGATTATCTATACTAAACTACAACTTAAAATATCACTTTAAACTAATACATATAACATTTTATACAATATTTGAACTGAAACTTGCTTTTATTCATAAATTTGTATAATAAGTAAATAGGTATGCATAAGATGTTTGAGCAAGGATTGTTTTCTTTTCTACTAATATATTTTTAAGAGTTTTGAATCTTTATTTATATGGGATTCTCTTACCCCTAAATTCAAAACAGGATTTATGAAATATAAAATTAGTATTTATACTTTTGGTATTTAAAAATATTTAAATCAAATTAATAAATCTTCATAGTGAAAAATTTCAAATTGTCCCAAAATACTGTTAAACTAAATTTTCCCTTAGGATGCCTCTGTACCTTGAGTCTTTATGCAGTAAACTATAGCCTAACTTAGGAGTATACATTTGTGTAACAACTACCGTAGACTCAGCCAATCACAGCTGAGCTTCAGCCAATCATAGGCTGCCAACTGATTAGACCATGTTCAAATAAAGGAAATATTGAACTGTAATCAATCATGACCAGTCAACCTACTAGGTTGGGTTTTGTTGTTGTTGTTGTTGTTGTTTTAGATTTTTGGTCATTTTTTACTTCACTTCTGTTTTCTGTCTATAAATGCTGCCTGCCCACATGGTAGATCAGAGGTCTCTGAACTTCTTCTGTTTCTGAAGGCTGCCCAATTCATGAGTCATTCCTTGCTCAATTAAACTCAATTAAATTTTATTCATCCAAAGTTTTACTTTTAACATGACATAAAGAAGAACAATAGTCCTTTCCCAACTCATCCCCATTCTCCTCCACTCTTTACCCTTGTTCCCCATGGGTAACCATATGTCATTATTTTACTTATCTCTTCTGGTAGTAACCTCCATGTCTTCAAACATTATATTACTTGACAAGTTCATATTTTTATCTGTGGAAGAGAAAAGTTTTTACAATGTAAAAAGTAAGCCATTTATCCACTATAACCATACTTATCTATTCAGCAGAAATAGAAATAAAAAATAAGTTTTTAAATGGTTACATGAAATTTATCTGAATGGCTCTTAGCCCATGAACTTGAAGTAGACTAATGGAAGTTGATGTTTTCCACTTTTTTTTTTTCATGAAGACAGAATGGAAAGAACTTCTTAATATATTATGTTAATCTATTTTTACTAGCTTGGGGGGAGGTTTGTTATATGTCATGGTAGTTACTGGTGGCAGAGAAAAGGATAGTAGGCATTGTATAATATCGGTCTAGTAAATAGCTTGGCCTTGCCTGAAGAAAAGGTCTGGCCTTTGCCACTGGCCGCTGGGAAGTAATCTTTGGAACCTGGAATATCATACTTGATAGGAGTAAATCTTGGGTTCTTGAGTTATACTATATATGACTCTTAAAAATGTGATTTAGGGTGGGGACTGGCCACACCATATACTCTTAGGGTAGGGTCTGCTTACTATAGAAAGACGAAAAAAAAAAAAAAAGACTTAGGAATGGGGTTTTGAGTTATATATTAATTGGCCCGAAGATTGAGATCCATCACATAAAAGAATCAATCAAGCAAGCAATCATGCTTACATAATGGAATTCCAATGGAGGCTCTGAACACTAACACTGGGCAAACTTTTCCAGTTGACCAAATTCTGCATATTGTTACACATCAATCCAAAGAGGGTAACACATCCTAAATTCGTGGGAGCAGAAAAGAAATTTCTATGTTTAGAAAATTCCTGGACTCTGTCCTTTGTATCTCTTCCTTTGCCTGATCTTAATCTGTATATTTTATGTAATTAGCTTTAACCATAACAGCTTTCAGCGAATCTTTCTAGTAAATGATTTAAAATGAGGGTGGTTTGGGGGTCTTCCCTCCTTCCTGATATTGCAGTTAGTGTTAAATGCAATGGCAGTCTTGGGGATTTGTCCTCTCACTCTGTAGTTAATCCAACTCTTTGCAATATCATAGTATTTATGTAAATAGATAAGGATTACCAAAAATAGTATCAATAACAAAGTAATAGGAAAAAAATTGATCTAAATGTAATTATTTTAACTCATTAAAATTGTCAAGAATATTAAGGAGATTAATTAAGATGAAATTTTCCATGTTTTCACATTTAAAAAGATCCTCAGAAATAATGGGGATTAATTAATTAAACACAGGAAGAAAAATATTTTAATAAAATAGAATTTTTGACACTTTTGGAAATGAAGAAATTTAATTCCACTTTCCTGTAAAAAATGAAATGAGTATCTTGAAAACATCAATTTTTAACAGTTAACATGTACAAATAAATAACAAAGATATATACAACTGAAATCAATTCAGATTATTATGATTAAAATTGAAGTCAGAAATTTAATTTATGGGCTCTTAGCTGAATCAACTACAAAAGAATCATTCCAAAGGGAAAGGGGCTGAGGAATTTATATGAGGTCAGGAAGGAGACAGCAATAGGTAGTTCAAGGTTTAAGCCAAAGGCCTGGCAAGGAGAGAAAGCAGAATTACACAGGTACATATGGAGAAATAGGAGGCTGAGTGTGGATGAGCATGAGAGTGAGAAACTGCTTGGGGCTTCAATCTTAGGAAGAGGGTCCCTACATGTTCATGGGTTTTACCAGTAGGAACTTCACCAGTTCTCACAGGGAAGATCTCAGAAATATCCTCTTGTGGCTCTGGCAGAGGAAGAGAGAAAAGTAATCATTTTTAAACATGCCCAGTGTGTTCTCTCCATAAAAAAGGTCTACTCTGGGACAAAAGACATAACCAGAGACTTATCCCTCTCTGAGAGAAGGATGTTCCTTCCACTACAGTTTTCATGAGCATACTTAGTCTCCCCACCTAAAGAGGAAATATTAATAAAAGCTGTGTTACTGGAGAAATAATTGTGAAGGTCACATCCCAGAGATATGGCAATAATAAAAAAAAAACTGAGATATAATTCCCTGATTATAGAAAGCTTCCCCTAAAACTTTACCCTAATACCTGTACCCTAATATAATAAATGTATGCTGCAGCTGAAAGTGCTCCACATTGAAGACTTTGAGGAATAAGTAGGGAAGCCCCAAACCAATAGGGAAGAGAAAAGCAAGGACACTAGTGGAATTTGAAGTGTCTATCACCAATGATTACAGCAAACATTTAACTCAGTACAATACCTAGCCAGATTAATGTATACTCTTACACTAAATACTTACCTAATTAATTTACTATTTCTCACTACACTGTAACCGGATATATATATATATCAAGGCACGCCAAAGTCAAGGGGGAAATAAACAGTCTGAAGAGGCAAAGCAAGTATCAAGATCAGGCAGAAATGGCATATGTAGGAATTATCTGACAGAGAATATAAAATAACCATATTCACAGGTACCCTGTAAAGATATACAACTATAATGTACCCATAATAATTAAAAAGAAAAAAATACAGAAATCTGATAAAGTGATCACCTCAAAATACATTTTCTGATTGAAGTTAAATGGGAAAGTAAAAAAAGATAAATAAATATATTTGTCATGTTAAGGGCTCTAATAGGAAAAGTAGATGGCATGCTAAAAGAGATGAATAACTTTAGAAGAAAGAGAAAGTTAAACAGATGACTTATTTGAAGTCATAATGCCTGATAATTTTCAAAGTTAAAAAGCAGCATCAAACCATATATAGCAGAAACTCAGAGAACACTAATCAGGCCAAAACAAAACAAAACACTACACCTAGGCATTTTATATATAAACTCCAGAAAACCCAAGAGAAAATCTTATAAGAAGGCAAAGAAACAAAATACAAACACCTTACCTATAGAAGAATAAGAATTATGGCCAACTTCTTGTCTAAAACTGTACAAGCAAAAAGGCAGTAAAGTATTTAGAATGCTGAAAGAAAATAAGCAAAAAACTAACAAAAATGCCAACCTAGAATTCCATATTTATTGAAATTTTCCTTCAAAAATGCAGAAAAAAATAATTTATAGTGAGAATTTACTTTTTTGAGCTGTTCTGTAAATCTAGAGTCTCTGCAGAACTAAAAGAATTGGATTCCTCTGTGTCAGATTTCTACCTGTAATCAAATCAGGCACACACAGCTTAGGAATGGTTAGTGTAATATGCAAAATTCTATTCCCTATTAGTTAGAATGTCTCTATTTTTCATAATTCTTTAATCCTTACTATGTTTTCCAAACTTTCTCTCATACACTTCTGAATAGTTACAACGATATCTTACATGCCAAATTTAACATCTTTGATCATTTAAAAGTTTGCAGTATTTTCCATTATTAAAACATCTTTAAATTTGATTTTCTCAAGATTATTGTGTTGGTATTTTCTCCACATACTTAATTCCTTTCAACATCTGTTGCTTCACAAAATCCTTTTTCTCTGCTCACTCTACTGACACCGAACTTTTACAAGAGTCTATATTTGGTCCCCCTTTTATAGTACACATACCAATGTGTGATCTCAACAGTCATATTCAATTAATATGTGTTATGATTCTGAAATGAATATTTCAAAACTAAACCTCTATCATGAGTTATTGAGTGACTGCAACAATAGACTAACCATAAATGAAATAAAATACTAATAGAAGAAAAATAATGTTAAGTCTCAATAACACAAATCATTGCAAACTGAGATAAAATGATGAGTAAATATGGCTCCTGGCTTAAAAGACTTCGCATTGGAGAAGGTTAATCAGGTGCATGAATACACTATTACAAAATAGTAAGTAAGACCAGAAATATATTCAACATGATGGAGCTTCATAGATTAAATGTCAGTGGAGTTTGTTTTTTATTGCTCTCTTCTCTGTCAAAACTTCACCTTGGTTACCTGTAAGAGGACATCCACCTTTTGTAAATCTCCATATAATACAGATTTATAGAAGTTTCCCCAACCCATAGATTGCATGTGAGGCAGTGGAGGGATGGATTAGAATAAGACATACTGAAAGTAAAGAATTAGGAGCCAATTGTACTGACCAGGCAAAAAACAAAGAACACTTTAGTAAGTGTAGATATCTCAAGACAATCTAAAAATACTTTGATTCTCTAAAGTTTTGGCTCCATTTGAGAAACGAAGTGTTTGTGTCACTGAGGAGAGTTATGGAGATAGTATTGTGTTTCATGGACAGGAAAGAAAATTGGTGAATATTCTGGTGAGATTCAGGGCCTGGGACCAGGGAAAGTTTTTGTTGGTTCTAATAAAGGTAGATATTTAACTTACTTTAGAGACTGTACCTCTGGTGGAGGTACAATGTCTGTATGAGACTCTAGGTAGAATGTCTGTATGAGTTACCTAAAAAATTATATGAACCTTAAGATATAGGGGCTGAACAGCTCAGGTGGAAGCACACAATGTTAAGCATAATACTGAGAGAAAAGCATCTTTAGTGCTGTTTATTAACTTTAAAATCACCACATTGATCTGTGTTGGCATCTGGATATGTTGAATTTAGCTCTAGTACAGCTCTGATTTCCTGGCCAAATGTTCAAGGGCCACATATACCAGCAGTTCTATGTGTCAGTAAAAAGCAATAACTGTAGCAACTGTAATAAAATGATAGACAATATGAATTTTCTCTTTGCTCTAAAAGTTTGAGATACTGTTTGTACTATTATGTCTCTAAATAGAAGAAATTCAGCCTTGTAATATTTTTTTTTCTTTTATACTGACAAATGGAGCCATTCATACTGGCTATGAATGTAAAATTAAAGAATCAGTGCATGCCCATGTATGGGAAATTTTGTTAGAGAAAGCTTCACAGTTACTTTGCTTGGCCAGAGTTCAAAATAATTTCTAGAATGTTTGTCAAGTAAACATGGTGGTAAAGAGTGAAGAGTATGCTACTAGAGAGAAGGAAAACTATTTTTTTTTCTTTATCTTTTTTTGTGTTTTTTTTTTTTTTTTTTTTTTTTTTGACAGGGACTTATTTCCCACTCAGTGGAAGGAAAACTTGAAGAAGTGCATTAACAAGTAAGTGCGCTAAGGTAAGAAACAGCATGATATAGTCAGGGAATTAGAAGTTTAGTTGTGATAAGATATGTGCCTCAAAATAACAATAAATATATTTGGCCAGGCACTTGCGGCTCACATTTGTAATCAATCCTAGCACTCTGGAAGGCTGAAGAGGGAGGATCACTTAAGGTCAGAAGTTAGAGACCAGCCTAAGCAAGAGTGAAACCCCATCTCTATTAAAAATAGAAAACATTAGCTGAGCTTGGTGTCATGTGCCTGTAGTTTCAGCTACCTGGGAGGCTCAGGCAAGAGAATTACTTGAGCCCAGGAGTTTGAGGTTGCTGTTAGCTATGATCTCACCACTGCACTCTAGCCAGACAATAGAGCGAGACTCCGTCTCAAAACAAACAAACTGTATATATATATTTTACTAAACAAACAAACTGTATATATATATTTTACTAAAGTTCTGCTCTTTGCTTGAAACTGATTTGGTGCTATAGATACTTAAACAAATATATATATGTGTATGTATGTGTGTATGTATATGTGTATATATATGTATATATACATATATATATTTTATCAAGTATCTATAGCACCAAATCAGTTAAGCAAAGAGCAGACTTTTAGTAAATATATAATTGATGAATGAGTAAATATATAAATAAATAAAAGATATATACTCAATGAATAAATGAGTACTTAAATTAATGTAAAGTGGGCAGGGGAGTGAAATAGATGAAACATTTTAAAAAAGGTTAATTTATGTATGAATTTTCTTGTAGACCATTCTAAGATATTTGGTTTTACTCTATATAAGGTATTGCTGAGTTACATTTTTTTCAAGTTTTCTATGAAAGCAGTATGGAGCACACCAGATTGAAGGAAGACTATAGAAACAAATCCTCTAAATGCAAATATTCTTTACAATCAGGATTTGAATTTGTTTCTGAAAAAGAAATTGATTAGAGATGAAGTTTATTTAAAATTGTAGAGGTATCAAAAAAATAAAAATCACGTATCTTAAGAATCATCTTTTTGAGTATTTAAATTCCTTAAATGGAAGTGAAATTTAACATAATGCAATCACAATTTAAAGTGTTTTAAATAACCTCATTTACCTCAACATTAATTTCCTCATCTTATCATCTCAATTGCATTTCCATTGCAAATAGCTTACCTTGATGATTTGTAATTAATTTTATATTTATATTGCGATAACAAAAATTAGTGTTTTGATGACTAAATCACTTAATGCAATAATTTCACAACATAAATTTACATAATTGCTCTGACCAAAACATATTTGTATACACAGCTGGGGAAAAATTTTGTCTTTGATGGCAAACCCATTTTATTGTAATGTTATGCATTTACAATGACTTCTAATTCATTGAGACTGTGGTATAAAATGCCACACACACACACACACGCACATACACACACAGAGCCAATGTATGAGTAATCAATTTATATGAATTTATATTTATTATTTGTGTATGTTATCAATGCAAAGTCTTTAGATCGCTGGCATTGAAAGAAGAAAATTTCAGATTCAAGTTCTCAGTGCACTCACAAGCAGTGGATGTAAATTATTTTAAAAGAGTTTTATATCTTAGTTGTTATGTAATAAAGAAATGCCATGATGAAATGGAATTTACATAATCATATGTGAATAGTGATTACTATGTATAGTTTCTTAGGATCAGAGATGAGATTTTATGTTCAATGTTCAGATTAATTGTTATGGAAGATTAATCCAAAAATAAATAGTGAACTTCAATAACAGTAATATTATTATTATTCCCTTTTTATGCATGAAATAAAGGGGTTTCCAAGGGACTGAGTAATTTTTGTTAAGGTTTTAATGATTTTATATGGTACTTTATTAATGAAAGAGATGATTTTAAGTTAGGTAGGTAACAAGTCTGTCACATACTATTGAAAAGCTTTCTTCCTTGATCTGTAACTTCTAAATTAGGCTAATGTCTTTGTTTCATTGTGTGATTTACTTTCTAAAATAAAAAAGTCAAATTATATTTTGCTATCTGTGACTTATACTAAATTTGAGAACAAATGCCTTCAAAGTAAATAATTTTAATTAACTCTTCATGGAAACTAAATGTAATTATAAGAGGAAACATTTAAAAAACTAGAACATTTTGATTAAAATTTGGTAATTCTGTAACATTGCTTAATTCCATAAAGCTGTGGTCAGCTTGTTGGTAATTTTATGAAAACATTAACATTCCATTTATTTCTTAGCCTCTGAAATATAAAAGAAAGAACATCTTTAAGAATTTTTGACATGATGTGGATATTAAAATATGTGTAAAACATAAACTTTCTACTTTGTGTATGTTAAGGATAGACTCCAGAGAAACTCTTTTCAGTATTTTAACACTTATTGCAATTTTATAAGTTTGAGGCACTTATAGTTTCCTCACCATTAGTGGTTAATAGTTTTCTCTAGACATGTCTCTCTTGTGTGTCATATATGATATATTTTTAGAAACCTTGATTTTTTTTCTTATGATTTAAGTTCATCTCTCTTTAAATTGCATTTCTATTGTTTGTTGAAAATTAGCAATACTTTTTATATGTTTTTTTAATTCTAACATTTTGTCAATATCCTTGGATAATTATAGTAGTAGGTCAAGTAATAGGTATTTTGTTTTGTTTTCAGTGTGAATGTATGTTTGTGTAGGTAAGACTGTTTCTGTAAAAACACACACCCTAATTCTTACATTGCCATATTTAAAAAGCTATATACTTTCTTATTTTATTGCACTGGACAGAGTCTTCAAAAAGAATTTAAATAGTAATTTAGGGCATCTTTATTTTGTTACTCATTACAAGTATACTCTTAATCTATTTTTATTGAGCACTCTAAGTTTTGTAGTTGCTACCATTCTTTTCAGAATAAGCAAGTTTCCTTCAATTTTTAATTAATTAGGAATGTTTTTATCCCACAAATAATTTTTGAATTTTCCAAGATATTTTTGCACCCATTAAGATAATCATTTATATTTATCCTTATATCAATTTATATGATAAATCAGTTAATATCATAACTAATATGGAATTAACTTCAAATTTCTGAAATAAACTGAATATGATAATAGTTTATAAACTCCCATATGTAGAATGAGGTGGTTAATATTTTCTTAGTATTTTCTCATTTGAATTGAAAAAAGTTTGAAACACAGTTTAGCTTTTAATTTTGTTCTTATCTAGTTTTGATATTTAATGAATATCAAATACATAAAATAATGAGTCATAAATGGTCTTTATCTCATCTCTGAATTAATTACTATAAAATAGAAATAATCTATTTCTGGATTACCTTGTAGAATTAGATTCTATATCCATGTGGGCCTGGTGTTTGCTGTTGGAAGATATGTTATTATTCATGCAAAGTATAATGACAATAGTATTTTTTTTTTGTTTTCTGTTTTATACTTTTGTCATTTACATTTTTTAGGAAATTGCAAATTAGCTAATTATGCTAAAATTATTTGTAAAATATTTTCCTAAAATTCATGTTCTATATTTTTAGTGTCTCTGGATGCACTAATGTAATCTTATATACCAATAATCTATATAACCTATATTTATGTCATTTCTATAATTAATATGTACCTTCTTTTTTATTTATTACTTCTGCCAGATTTATTTCTCTTAGTTGTTTTATAGAGAAAACCTTTATTTTTATTTTTATACTTTTGTATTAGGGTTCTCCAGAGAAACAGAATCAATAAGATATATATATAGATATAGGGATATAGATTAGATATAGATATATGATATATAGATATAGATTTATTGTAAGGAATTGGCTGATACAATTATGAAAACTGAGATAAGTCCTAAGATCTGCAGTTAGCAAGCGGGTGACCCAGATAGTGGGGCTCCAGTCTGAAGGCCAGAAAACAAAAACAAAACAAAACAATCTCCTACCTTTAAGACAGTCAGGCAAGTAGAATTGCCTTATCATGGCAGGTGTGCCTTTATGTTCTCAGGCCTTCAAATGATTATAAGAGGCCAACCCAAATTAGGAAAGGCAGTCTACTAAGTCTACCAATTCAAATGTTAATCTCATTCAGAAACACCCTCACAGACACATCCAGAATAATTGACCAAATATCTGGGCACCCCATAGCACAAAGTGATTCAATATTAACCATCACAACTCTATTTGTTTTCTGGTACCTTAATTTCGGGACCTATTTTTGTTGTGTCCTACTTTCTTTAGGCTTATTCTGTTTTTCTGATTCTATATTTTTATGCTGGATGGTTAACTCATTAATTTAGAACATGTTCTGCTTTCTAGTATAATTATTTATGACTATAAAATTCCTCCTTAGGTTCCTTTCAGGTTCTCAGATGAATTACTTCTTTGAAATTGGCATTAGTTATATATTGCTTATCTATTGGTAAAATAATACTGCATATCAAAAAAGCAAAATATTTCAATGGCATAAAGCAATAAATATTAACTTATCATGTGTCTCTGGGACCTCTGAGGAAGCTCACTAATTTTATTTGAGCTGGTTCAGCTGATCCAGATTTAGCTTAGTTGAATGGCTCTGTTACAACCTACAGGTTGAGTGGGGCTTGTGTCTTTACTGTGGATTAAGTTCTGGTCTGTTTCAAGTGTGTTTATCCTGGGGCCTTGACTGAGAAAAGGGCAGCTGGCTATGGGAATCTCTTCTCATGGTGATGGCAAAAGTTTAAGAAAAAACCTCCAACTGTACAATCACATTTCAGTTTCCCCCTTGCATATATGGAACATCCGATTGACCAAAGCAAGTCCCAAGGCCAAGTACAAAGGATAACAGTGAAAGAAAACACTCTACCCACCATGACAAGGAGAGAAAAAAATGGTGAAGATTTCTAAAATACAGTTAAAACTAACTTTTTTTATTTTAACCATATCCTCCTTTTCATTAAGCCAATGAGTTTGAAAGATACTTTTTTTAAAGTTTTAAATATATGTAATTCACTTAATTTATACTTCTGTTATTGATATCAAAAATTTGCACTTTGGTCAAAGACTGTGATTGTATGGCATCAATTCTTTGAGTTTATTAAGAATACTTTGCTAAACAAAAATATGGTCAATGTTTGTAAATATTCCACATGTGCTGAAAATAAGAAATATTATTTTTTATTTTTATATTTCAATGTTAAGGGGAAGATATATGGCATAATTTCTATTTTTTTGAGTTTGTTAAGACATGTTTTACGGCCTAAGATGTGATCAGTCTGAGAGAATGTTTCATGTGCTGATGAGAAGAACATATATTCAGTAGTTTTCAGGTAGAATGTTCTATAAAGATCTGTTAGGCCCATTTTCTCTAGAGTCCCGTTTAAGTCCAGTGTTACTTTATTTTCTGCTTGGAGTATCTGTCCAGTTCTGTCAGTGAAGTGTTGAAGTCCCTGGCTGTTATGATGCTGTTGTTTATCACTTTGTTTAGATCTAGTAGGATTTGTTCCATGAATCTGGGCACACTTGTGTTAGGTGTATAAATATTTAAGATTGTTATATCTTCTTGAATTGCTCCCTTTAGCATTACATAATAACCATCTTTGTCTTTCTTTACTATTGTTGATTTTGAAGTCCATGTTATCCGATATCAGAATAACTAGACCTGCTTTCTTTTGATTTCCAGTTGCATGGAATATATTTTTCCATCCTTTCACCTTGATTCTGAATGAGCCCTTGTGGGTTAGATGTGTTTCCTGGAGACAGCAGATACTTGACTTGTATTTTTTTAATCCATTCAGCCAACTCGTCTCTTGAGTGGGAAACTCAAACTATTCACACATATTAAAAGCATTGAGATTAGTGGGATGCATTTCTGTTCCTCCTGTTGGGTAGAACCTTATTGCTTTGTTTTAATTCTTGAACTATTATTATATATGGGCTCTGAGCTTTGGCTTTTGAATGCTTTTACACCGCCGGGTGTCTATTGTACTAATTGATATATAATGAAAATATAAGTAATTCCTGCATGGCTGATCTGTTCTTAACAAATTCTCTTAGTGTTTGCATGACTGAAAAAGTCTTTTTTTAAATTTTATTTCAGAATATTATGGGGGTACAAATGTTTTGGTTGTATAAATAACTTTTGTATCATTTCAGTCAAAGTTATAAGTCTGCCCATATCCCAGATGGTTTGCATTATACCTATTAGATGTGAATGTACCCATCTCCTCCTCCCCCACTATCTGCTTGATTTCTGATGAATGTTATTTCCATAGGTGCATATAAGTATTGCTGGATTACTATCAATTTAATGGTGAATACAGGTGATGTTTGTTTGTTTGTTTTCCATTCTTATGATACTTCACTTAGAAGAATGGCTTCCACTTCCATTCAGGTTAATACAACAGGTATTAGTTCACCATTTTTTTTTTTGGTATGGCTGAGTAGAACTCCATGGTATATATACCATATTTTATTAATCCACTCATGTATTGATGGGCACTTGGGTTGGTTCCACATCTTTGCAGTTATGAATTATGCTGCTATAAACATTCGAGTACAGGTTTCTTTTTTATAGAATGTCTTTTTTTCCTCTGGGCTTGCAGTGAGCTATGATGACCCCACTACATTGCTGGGGCAACAGAGGGAGGGAGACTCTGTTACCAAAAAAATAAAGGAAAAAAAAAAAAAAGGAGAAAGAAAACTCTGAATATATATAATCCTTGCATCAAGTCACCCATTTTTTAAACCTCTCATTCATAATTTTTCATTTATCTGTTGTTTTTTTCAGAAATAGTATTGGAAATTCTGTAATGTGATAGTTTCAGGCATATTATTTAGGTCATTAAATATGAAATGCCTGATTTTGAATCAAAAGTGTAGTTTATCATATCTCAAAGAAGAAGCAGTACAATTAATTGAAGTATGTTCCTAAACTTTCCACACCCCTTTGCCATCTTTATGGTAGCTGGTTTATGCAGTCAGTGAAGGAGCGTAGAGAATGAGTAGTGATGAAATCGCAAAAGGCATTTTCCACAGCTTGTTAAGAATAAAATATTTTTCCTTGCAAGACATATTCCAAAGCCTGGAAGAAGTGGTAGTCAGTTGGTGCAAAGTCTGGTGAATACGGTGGATGACAGAACGTTTCCAAGTCCAGCTTTTATAGTTTGAGCAGTGTTGTTTATGTGATGTGTGTTTGAGCATTGTGTTGCAAGAGGATTGGCCTGTCTCTATTGACCAATCTCAGCTGTTTAATTGAAAGCATCCTCATTGTATTATCCAATTGGTTGCAGTAGACATCTGCTGTAATTGATTGGCTAAATTTCATGAAGCTGTAGTGGATAATACCAATGCTGGATCACCAAGCAGCCATTAACTTTTAGTTGATGAATATTAGGTTTTGGACTGTGTTTTGGCACTTTATCTTTTTCAAACCATTGTGCTGAATGTTACGCTTGTCAAAAAGAATCCATTTTTCATCACACATAACAATATGGTGTAGGAATGGTTGACCTTTATGTCATGACAACAAAGAAAGGCAAGCTTCAAGACAATTTCTCTTCTGATGCTCATGTAATTCATGCAGAACCCATGTACCCAGCTTCTTTTCCTTGCCCATTTGTTTCAAATGGTCCAATATTGTTGGAATAGTAATGTCAAACCTTGCTGCTAATTCAGGTGTAGGTTGAGATGGATTTGCTTCCACTACAGCTTTCAGCTAATCATTATCCACCTTCATCTCAGGTTGCCCATGTTGCTTATTTTCAAAACTAAAATCATCAGAACCAAACTTCTCAGATCATTGAGGTACTGTGTGTTCATTAGCCACATCGTTTCCAAACACTTCATTGATATTTCAAGCTGTCTATGCTGCATTGATCCCACAATGGAACTCATATTTTAAAATAACATAAATTTTGACTTAGCCATGGCTTCATAAAATTGCTCCATACAATTTTTGAAAGACAATCACAAGCCAAAACATGAATTTGAAAGACCAAATATGTAATTTAACAGTACACATAAAACAAGAAGTGTCCAAGTAAAATGTCAGAGATATCAACTGTCAAACTTAGTACTTAAGGAAATCAGACATTTGATACTTGATAAACTAATATATATTAATGCTTACAAATATAAGAAAAAATAATTATATATACATGTATATGTATATTTACTCACCCAATTATTCAAACATTTATTATGCATTTTCACTTAAATTGTTTTTATAAGCCCAAATAATTTATAGAATAAATCAATGTAATATTAAATATTTACCATCAAAATTTATCCTGTCAATTAAGGAGCAGATTAAGAAAATTAGTACCTCTTTTAAGGTAATTTAAAAAATCTTATAATATTTTACACATTGCTTCTCCATAGTCATCTACACATATTTATCTTTCTCTATGTTGCAACTATAAAGCACCCTACATGCTATTTTTATACATAAAACTTCAACTTTAGTCATACATAGCTAAATAAAATAATGATCATTGCAATAATAACAGTGCCACCTTAATACTTGTGTTGAGTTGTATAGTTTATATACTGCATTATATTGGTTATCTCATGTATGTTAGGAAGGGGTTATCTCCACTTGATCTAATAAGAAAAGTATGATCAGATTGGGATTTTATTACATGTCTTAAGACAACAAATTCAATATTTTAATTATACTTTACTTCTCATAAAAATTAGTAGCTAAAATAAGTTACAGTGTTAAAATTCATTCACTGAAACTTACCCTACAAATGCAGAACCTATTTTTTCCCCTGAGAATTACATGTTCTAATTTGGCTAGAGAAATAATAAAGTGCTGAAAGAGTGCTATAAAATGAATCTCTAATATAATAAAGCTGAGAGCTTAGAAAAGGCAGATCTCTTTTACACCTTTAAACTAGAAACATAAAAAGCATCTGGAAATTGAATTTTCACAGTAGGGGCTGGAAAGGCAAAGTAAGAACATAGCAATGTAATACTTAATTATCATAATTCACCCCAGGTGTTGAAATGCTCAGAAAAGATATATTTATGATGAGTATCAAACCTTATATTCACAAACTGCTAAAGGGTCTTGATTAAACATCATGTGTATTATACAAGAATGATAAAGCAAAGTTAATTTTTGCCAAGTTCATAATTCTCTTCTGATAGTCACCTGAAAATGAAAAGTCTTATGTAAGCACATGTGTTATAGCCTGCTTACAAATTAGGTATTTTTTTTTTAAATCACACTCCAAAAAGTCTTACAAAAATTTCCAAAAGATATTGTTCACCACTCAATAGCAATTTTAAATAAAATGTAATCTTTCATGACAATCTTCTGTTATCACTTCCATTGGCACTATTGATTGTCACAGGTAAATGTAAACATGATATAAACATTAAAAATACACAGAGTGCTAACAACATACAGATTCACTAATGTCAAGAATTTATAATTTAGAAAAATCTGAGGGAATTACATATTCAGTGTAAAGTAAAATAAACTCTAACTGTACATCTTGGAAATTTGACTTTTTCAAATTCCTGTTATAATAGTAGAGAAATAAAGAAGAAATCAATAAGCACAGATATTATAAATTCCCATTTCTCTTGTATATTATAGGAATAGAGATTTATTATTATTTTGCTGAAATGCTACATGTGAACTGAGAAAGGGGGAGTTGGAGAAGAAACATAAAGCACTTTGTAATAATGGTTCATCTCAGCATATGTATACAAAATTAAATATAATGTCTTTCTTAAAAGATTCTCACCAACTAGTTTAGAAATAAACTAATATACTAGTAAACTAATAGTATTAGAAATATAACTTAAGTTCTTATTTGCTACAGGAAAATTTTATAATAAATATAAGACATGCTGTTCTTTAGTCAATAGCTTTTGTTTTTTTAAAACATATATTAAGTGTGAAGCATCCAAACTCAACAAGTTTACACTGGAGGAAATTCCTTATCCCATTAAGTGTCATTAATCAAGTAGATTGGTTTATGAAATATTCTTAACATACCATTATCCTCCAAATAACTAATACTGAGGTAACACTAACTGATCCCTATAACTATGTGATACAGTTTTGTTCTAAAGTTAAAATCAACTGAAACAAAAACCACATATTATATTTTATAACATGCTAATAAATAATATATAGCAGATTCGGGAAAGCAGTTACTTCAAGTGAGAAGTGAGTTTCCTAAATAAAGTTTACCTAGGTGGCTATAAGTTATTTTCTCTATTCCTGTTTTTGTGTTGATAGTTTACTTTTAAAAATTGATTATATTATTAAAACTAAATTATACATATTCACAATAATATAATTATACATATTTGTAATATAAACACAGGTGTTTGTATTTATGTATGTGCATATACTAAATACTATATATACACATACATACACATTTGGGGGAGAGAGAGAGTCAGCTGGTAAAAGGAAATATCAAAAAATATAGCATTGTCAGAGGAATAGAGTGTGTTTATTTTGGGGTGGTAAATGTTGATATTTTATATAAAGTTATCATGAAAATTGTCACTAATGTCAGCTGACATTTAGGCAGTGACTGATGTTTGTGAGGAAGCACTTTAAAAAGTCGTGGAAAAGAAAAATACACAGGCATAGAACACTTTACAGTGCAAATGCTCTGCTCTGAGAACATTGCTCAAAGAATGGCAAGTTGGCCTCTGTGGTTTAAATAGAGGACATCGCCACAAACCCAACAGTAAAGAGAATAAAGAGGATACACTGAACAAACTCTATAACAATAAATTTAAGTCTTTGAAATTCTTTGAAAAATACATCTTACCCAATATTGACTCAAGAAAAAATAGACCATAACTGTTTAAGAAACTGAATCAATGTTTAACATACCATCCCAAACCCCCAAAACAACCAAACAAATAAATATTTTAGTCTCAGTTAACAACACTGGATAAATCTTCCAAATTTTTAGTGGTAAATGAGTACAAGTCTGACACAAACTCTTCCAAACAATAAAAAAGAAGAACTACTGCTCAATCATTTGATGAGGCCAGCCTCAGACTGTTTATAAAACATGACAATGACATTACAAGAAAAGAAAGTGACAGGGTATCTCTCATGAATATTGCCACAAAAAATCCTTTAAAAAATTAGCAAATCCAATCCAGTGATTATATAAAAAGGATAACATATTCTGAATATGCATACTTAGTATTAGGAATGCATATGGGTTTAACACTCTAAAATTATTCATTCACTTAAAAAAAATAAAGGGAAGAAATAATACAGTTAACTTTAAAGGTACAAAAAATTTTATAAAATTCAGCCATGTTCATGATGAGAGATCAGCAAACAAGAAATTGAAATTTCTTCAATATCATAATATATAATGATTTTATAAGTAAAGTTAACATTTAAAATAACATTAAAAATATTGAAATACGTTGTTTGAAATTAGAAACAAGAATATTCACAACCTCTTGCTAATATGGTGCTTGTGAATCTAATCAGTTCAAGTACTGCAAAAATGTTTAAGGAATATAAATGAAAAGTAAAGCTCTCAATATTTGAATATATTGTACAGATAGAAAATTTAAATATATTAATATATAATCAAATGAGTAAGTTAATATAGAAGGTCACTTGATGACAAGCTAAGATACCAAAATCAGCTGTGTTATATAGGTGTGCATGTACATGTATACATAGAAGTTATTTGAAAATAAGATTTAAAAATACCTTTTACAATAGCATTAAAATCAAGGACCTATGGCCAGGCACGGTGGCTCACACCTGTAATCCTAGCACTCTGGGAGGCCGAGGTGGGCGGATTGCTCAAGGTCAAGAGTTCGAAACCAGCCTGAGCAAGAGCGAGACCCCGTCTCTACTTAACATAGAAAGAAATTAATTGGCCAACTAAAGAAAATATATAGAAAAAATTAGCCAGACATGGTGGCACATGCCTGTAGTCCCAGCTACTTGGGAGGCTGAGGCAGTAGGATCCCTTGAGCCCAGGAGTTTGAGGTTGCTGTGAGCTAGCTGATGCCACGGCACTCACTCTAGCCTGGGCAGCAGAGTGACACTCTGTCTCAAAAAAAAAAAAAAAAAAGAAATCAAGGACCTATAAAGCTAATGAGAAAAATATCATGAAAAATATCATGAAAAATAAATTATTTTTCATATAATTTATATGAAAAATTATAAAGCATTTTAAGGAAAACCTGAAGACCTAAATAAAAAAGGAATATGCCTTGTTAATAAATTGGAAGGCATAATGTAAATTTTTTCTCAAATTGATCCATATATATTGTAAACAATCTAAATCTTACTAGTTTGTTGTAAAAATTAGGAAATTTATTCTTAAATTTATTTTGTAATATAGATATCTAGAATAGGTAATGTGACAGAAAAAGATACCTGGAGAACTTATCAAGACTTATTATAAACTGTAGTAATTTTAAGAAAATATGTTGTTGAGTGCAATGGAATACTCATAGAGCACTATAAGAGAGTAAAGAGTTCAAAAACAGACTCACTAATGATCATGTCAAGTGGTAATGCCCGAATGTTTGTGTCCCTCCCTTCATGTTGAAACTTAACTCCTAATGTAACAGTTCTAAGAGGTGGGGCCTTCAGGGGGTAATTAGGCCATGAGGGCTCCATCTTCATGGATGGAATTAGTACCTTATAAAAGGTCTTGTGGGGGTGAATGCTCTCCTTCCATCCCTTTGGCTTTTAGTCTCTGCTGCCATGTGAGAACACGGTGTTCGTACTCTCAGAGGATGAAACAACAAGGCACTAGCTTAGAAACAGACTATATACCCTCACCAAACACCAATCCTGGCAATGCTTTGATCTTGGACTTTCAGCATACAGAACTGTGAGAAATAAATTTCTGTTCTTTATAAGTTACCCAGTCTCAGATATTTTGCTATAGTAGAACAAATGGAGCACCTTATTTATGGCATGGGTAAAGGATGGTCTTTACAATAAATGGTATTGGGTCACTTTAGTGTCCATATGATCAAAAATATTTTTTTTATTTGTATAATTTTAAGGGCTACCAGTATGGTTTTATTACATGGATATAATTTATTTGTATAAATTTAAGGGCTACCAGTATGGTTTTATTACAGTGGTGAAGTCTGGGCTTTTAGTGTACCCATCACCCAAATAATGTACATCGTACCCATTAAGTAATTTTTCATTCCCTCACCCCCCTCACAGACTTCCACCCTTCTGAATCTCCAGTGTCCATTATTTCATATTCTGTGTCCATGTGTACACATTATATAGCTCACACTTGTAAGTGAGAACATGACATATTTGACTGTTTCTGAGTTATTCCTATTTTATAGCATTCACAAATAAATTTTTAATAAGAATTCAGTTTATTTGTCCCATTTATTGCATATAGGTTTAGTTAATATGTATATTTTAATATAACGCTGTTGGGCATAATAAAGTACATGTTATGCTTCATTATCAATTCTAACTATAAACATGCAAAGTAACCCTCTTTGTTCAACTTAAGAAATACATGAATTATAATTTATTTTATGTTGCCACTCACTGCCAGCTTTGTTTAATTTTCTTTTTTTTTTTTTTTGAGACAAAGTCTCACTCCGTTGCTCTGGCTAGAGTGCCCTGGCGTCAGCCTAGCTCACAGCAACCTCAAACTCCTGGGCTCAAGCAATCCTTCTGCCTCAGCCTCCCAAGTAGCTGGGACTACAGGCATGTGCCACCATGCCCATCTAATTTTTTTCTATTTTTGGTAGAGACGGGGTCTCACTCTTACTCAGGCTGGTCTCAATCTCCTGAGCTCAAACGATCCACCCGCCTCGGCTTCCCAGAGTGCTAGGAGTACAGGCGTGAGCCACCACGCCCAGTCCTAG